>JABXNX010003613.1:0-25972 GCA_014843695.1 Archivesica marissinica | reverse complement strand
TTAGCTTAGCCTAGGCTTAGCTTAGCTTAGGCTTAGCTTAGCTTAGCTTAGCTTTAGCCTAGGCTTAGCTTAGCCTAGGCTTAGCTTAGCTTAGCCTAGGCTTAGCTTAGGCTTAGCCTAGCTTAGCCTAGGCTTAGCCTAGCTTAGCCTAGGCTTAGGATTAGCTTAGCCTAGCCTAGCTTAACTTAGCTTAGCTTAGCTTAGCCTAGGCTTAGCTTAGCCTAGCTTAGCTTAGCTTAGCCTAGGCTTAGCTTAGCTTAGCCTAGGCTTAGCTAGGCTTAGCTTAGCCTAGCTTAGCCTAGCCTAGGCTTAGCTTAGCCTAGCTTAGCCTAGCCTAGGCTTAGCCTAGCCTAGCTTAGCCTAGCCTAGGCTTAGCTTAGCTTAGCCTAGCCTAGCCTAGCTTAGCTTAGCTTAGCTTAGCCTAGCTTAGCCTAGCTTATCCTAGATTAGCTTAGCTTAGCTTATCCTAACTTAGCTTATCCTAGCTTAGATTAGCTTATCCTAGCTTAGCCTATCCTAGCTTAGCTTATCCTAGCTTAGCTTATCCTAGCTTAGCTTAGCTTATCCTAGCTTAGCTTATCCTAGCTTAGCTTAGCTTATCCTAGCTTAGCTTATCCTAGCTTAGCTTATCATAGCTTAGCTTATCCTAGCTTAGCTTATCCTAGCTTAGCTTAGCTTAGCTTATCCTAGCTTAGCTTATCCTAGCTTAGACTATCTTAGCTTATCCTAGCCTAGCTTAGCCTAGCTTAGCTTAGCTTAGCCTAGCCTAGCTTAGCTTAGCTTAGCCTAGCCTAGATTAGCTTAGCTTAGCTTAGCCTAGGCTTAGCTTAGCTTAGCTTAGCCTAGACTTAGCTTAGCTTAGCCTAGGCTTAGCTTAGCCTAGCCTAAGCTTAGCTTAGCTTAGCCTAGCCTAGGCTTAGCTTAGCCTAGCCTAGGCTTAGCTTAGCTTAGCCTAGCCTAGGTTTAGCTTAGCTTAGCCTAGGCTTAGCTTAGCCTAGGCTTAGCTTAGCCTAGGCTTAGTTTAGCTTAGCTTAGGCTTAGCTTAGCCTAGCTTAGCCTAGCCTAGGCTTAGCTTAGCCTAGCTTAGCCTAGCCTAGGCTTAGCTTAGCCTAGCTTAGCCTAGCCAAGGCTTAGCTTAGCCTAGCCTAGCCTAGGCTTAGCTTAGCCTAGCTTAGCCTAGCCTAGGCTTAGCTTAGCCTAGCTTAGCCTAGCCTAGGCTTAGCTTAGCCTAGCTTAGCCTAGCCTAGGCTTAGCTTAGCTTAGCCTAGCCTAGCCTAGCTTAGCTTAGCTTAGCCTAGCTTAGCCTAGCTTATCCTAGATTAGCTTAGCTTAGCTTATCCTAACTTAGCTGATCCTAGCTTAGCCTAGCTTAGCTTATCCTAGCCTAGCTTAGCCTAGCTTAGCTTAGCCTAGCCTAGCTTAGCTTAGCTTAGCCTAGCCTAGATTAGCTTAGCTTAGCTTAGCCTAGGCTTAGCTTAGCTTAGCTTAGCTTAGCCTAGCCTAGGCTTAGCTTAGCTTAGCCTAGACTTAGCTTAGCTTAGCCTAGGCTTAGCTTAGCCTAGCCTAGCCTAAGCTTAGCTTAGCTCAGCCTAGCCTAGGCTTAGCTTAGCCTAGCCTAGGTTTAGCTTAGCTTAGCCTAGCCTAGGCTTAGCTTAGCCTAGGCTTAGTTTAGCTTAGCTTAGGCTTAGCTTAGCCTAGCTTAGCCTAGCCTAGGCTTAGCTTAGCTTAGCCTAGCCTAGGCTTAGCTTAGCCTAGCTTAGCCTAGCCTAGGCTTAGCTTAGCCTAGCCTAGCCTAGGCTTAGCTTAGCCTAGCTTAGCCTAGCCTAGGCTTAGCTTAGCCTAGCTTAGCCTAGCCTAGGCTTAGCCTAGCCTAGCTTAGCCTAGCCTAGGCTTAGCTTAGCTTAGCCTAGCCTAGCCTAGCTTAGCTTAGCTTAGCCTAGCTTAGCCTAGCTTATCCTAGATTAGCTTAGCTTAGCTTATCCTAACTTAGCTTATCCTAGCTTAGCTTAGCTTAGCTTATCCTAGCTTAGCTTATCCTAGCTTAGCTTATCCTAGCTTAGCTTATCCTAGCTTAGCTTAGCTTAGCTTATCCTAGCTTAGCTTATCCTAGCTTAGCTTAGCTTATCCTAGCTTAGCTTATCCTAGCTTAGCTTATCATAGCTTAGCTTATCCTAGCTTAGCTTATCCTAGCTTAGCTTAGCTTAGCTTATCCTAGCTTAGCTTATCCTAGCTTAGACTATCTTAGCTTATCCTAGCCTAGCTTAGCCTAGCCTAGGCTAGATTAGCTTAGCTTAGCTTAGCCTAGGCTTAGCTTAGCTTAGCTTAGCCTAGCCTAGGCTTAGCTTAGCTTAGCCTAGCCTAGCCTAGCCTAGCCTAGCTTAGCTTAGCTTAGCCTAGCTTAGCCTAGCTTATCCTAGATTAGCTTAGCTTAGCTTATCCTAACTTAGCTGATCCTAGCTTAGCCTAGCTTAGCTTATCCTAGCCTAGCTTAGCCTAGCTTAGCTTAGCCTAGCCTAGCTTAGCTTAGCTTAGCCTAGCCTAGATTAGCTTAGCTTAGCTTAGCTTATCCTAGCTTAGCTTATCCTAGCTTAGCTTAGCTTAGCTTATCCTAGCTTAGCTTATCCTAGCTTAGACTATCTTAGCTTATCCTAGCCTAGCTTAGCCTAGCCTAGCCTAGATTAGCTTAGCTTAGCTTAGCCTAGGCTTAGCTTAGCTTAGCTTAGCCTAGCCTAGGCTTAGCTTAGCTTAGCTTAGCCTAGACTTAGCTTAGCTTAGCCTAGGCTTAGCTTAGCTAGCCTAAGCTTAGCTTAGCTTAGCCTAGCCTAGGTTTAGCTTAGCTTAGCCTAGGCTTAGCTTAGCCTAGGCTTAGCTTAGCTTAGCTTAGGCTTAGCTTAGCCTAGCTTAGCCTAGCCTAGGCTTAGCTTAGCCTAGCTTAGCCTAGCCTAGGCTTAGCTTAGCCTAGCTTAGCCTAGCCAAGGCTTAGCTTAGCCTAGCCTAGCTTAGGCTTAGCTTAGCCTAGCTTAGCCTAGCCTAGGCTTAGCTTAGCTTAGCTTAGCCTAGCCTAGCCTAGCTTAGCTTAGCTTAGCCTAGCTTAGCCTAGCTTATCCTAGATTAGCTTAGCTTAGCTTATCCTAACTTAGCTGATCCTAGCTTAGCTTAGCTTAGCTTATCCTAGCTTAGCTTATCCTAGCTTAGCTTATCCTAGCTTAGCTTATCCTAGCTTAGCTTAGCTTAGCTTAGCTTATCCTAGCTTAGCTTATCCTAGCTTAGCCTAGCTTAGCTTATCCTAGCCTAGCTTAGCTTAGCTTAGCCTAGCCTAGCCTAGCCTAGCTTAGCTTAGCTTAGCCTAGCCTAGATTAGCTTAGCTTAGCCTAGGCTTAGCTTAGCTTAGCTTAGCTTAGCCTAGCTTAGGCTTAGCCTAGGCTTAGCTTAAGTTTAGCCTAAGCTTAAGCCTAAGCTTAGCCTAGCCTAAGCTTAGCTTAGCCTAAGCTTAGCCTTAGCCTAAGCTTAGCCTTAGCATAAGCTTAGCCATAGTCTAAGCGTAGCCTTAACCTAAGCTTAGCCTTAGCCTAAGCTTAGCTTAGCCTAAGCTTAGCCTTAGTCTAAGCTTAGCCTAAGCGTAGCCTTAGCTTAGCATAAGCTTAGCCTTAGCTTAGCTTAGCCTAAGCTTAGTCTTAGCTTAGCATAAGCTTAGCTTAGCCTAAGCTTAGCCTTAGCCTAAGCTTAGCCTTAGCCTAAGCTTAGCTTAGCCTTAGCCTAAGCTTATCCTAAGCTTAGCCTTAGCTTAGCTTTAGCCTAAGCTTAAATTAGCCTAAGCTTAGCCTTAGCCTAAGCTTAACCGTAGCCTAAGCTTAGCCTTAGCCTAAGCTTAGCCTTAGCCTAAGCTTAGCCTTAGCCTAAGCTTAGCCTTAGCCTAAGCTTAGCCTTAGCTTAACTTAGCCTTAGCATAAGCTTAGCTTAGCCTAAGCTTAGCCTAAGCTTAGCTTAGCCTTAGCCTAAGCTTAGCGTAAGCCTAGCCTTAGCCTAAGCTTAGCTTAGCCTAAGCTTAGCTTAGCCGTAGCTTAGCCTTAGCCTAAGCTTAGCTTAGCCTTAGCCTAAGCTTAGCTTAGCTTTAGCCTAAGCTTAGCTTAGCCTAAGCTTAGCTTTAGCCTAAGCTTAGCTTAGCCTAAGCTTAGCCTTAGCCTAAGCTTAGCTTTAGCCTAAGCTTAGCTTAGCCTAAGCTTTAGTCTAAGCTTAGCTTAGCCTTAGCCTAAGCTTAACCTAAGCTTAGCCTAAGCTTAGCCTAAGCTTAGCCTTAGCTTAGCCTAAGATTAGCCTAATATTAGCCTTAGCTTAGCCTTAGCTTAGCCTAAGCTTAGCTTAGCTTAGCCTAAGCTTAGCTTAGCCTAACTGGCTTAGCTTAGCCTAGGCTTAGCCTAGGTTTAGTTTAGCCTTATCTTAGCCTAGGCTTAGCTTAGCTTAGCCTAGCCTAGATTTAGCTTAGCTTAGGCTTAGCTTAGCCTAGCCTAGGCTTAGCTTAGCCTAAGCTTAGCCTAAGATTAGCTTAGCCTATGCCTAAGCTTAGCATAAGCTTAGCCTTAGCCTAAGCTTAGCTTTAGCCTAAGCTTAACTTAGCCTAAGCTTAGCCTTAGCCTAAGCTTAGCCTAAGCTTAGCTTAGCCTAAGCTTAGCCTTAGCATAAGCTTAGCCTACGCCTAAGCTTAGCCTAAGCTTAGATTAAGCCTAAGCTTAGCCTTAGCCTAAGCTTAGCTTAGCCTAAGCTTAGCCTTAGCTTAGCCTAAGCTTAGCCTTAGCCTACGCCTACGCTTAGCCTAAGCTTAGCCTTAGCCTAAGCTTAGCCTTAGCCTAAGCTTAGTCTAAGATTAGCTTAGCCTAAGCTTAGCCTTAGCTTAGCTTTAGCCTAAGCTTAACTGCACCTAAGCTTAGCCTTAGCCTAGCCTTAGCCTAGCTTTAGCCTAAGCTTAGCCTTAGCCTAAGCTTAGCTTAGCCTAAGCTTAACCTTAGCCTAAGCTTAGCTTAGCTTAGCCTAAGCTTAGCTTAGCCTTAGCTTAGTTTAGCATTAGCCTAGGCTTAGCTTAGCCTAAGCTTAGCTTAGCCTTAGCTTATCTTAGCCTAAGCTTAGCTTAGCCGTAGCTTAGCCTAGCCTAGGCTTAGCTTAGTCTAGCATAGGCTAAGCTTAGCCTTAGCCTAAGCTTAGCCTAAGTCTAAACTTAGCTTAGCCTAAGCTTAGCCTTAGCCTAAGCTTAGCCTTAGCCTAAGCTTAGCCTTAGCCTAAGCTTAGCCTTAGCCTAAGCTTAGCCTACGATTAGCATTAGCCTAATCTTAACTAAGCCTAAGCTTAAGCTTAGCCTAAGCGTAAGCTTAGCCCAAGCTTAGCCTAGCTTAGCTTAGCCTTAGCCTAAGCTTAGCTTAAGCTTAGCTTAAGCTTAGCTTAGCCTTAGCCTTAGCCTAAGCTTAACTTAGCCTTAACCTAAGCTTAGCATAAGCGCAGCTTAGCCTTAGCCTAAGCTTAGCCTAAGCTTAACTTAGCCTAAGCCTAGCTTAGCCTAGCTTAGCCTTAGCCTAAGCTTAGCTTAGCTTAAGCTTAGCTTAGCCTTTGCCTAAGCTTAGCTTAGCCTAGCCTAAGCTTAGCTTAGCCTAATCTTAGCTTAGACTAAGCTTAGCTTAGCCTTAGCTTAGTTTAGCATTAGCCTAAGCTTAGCCTTAGCTTAAGCTTAGCTTAACATAAGCTTAGCTTACCCTTAGCCTAAGCTTAGCTTAGCCTTAGCCTAAGCTTAGCCTAAGCTTAGCTCAGCCTTAGCCTAGGCTTAGCCTTAGCCTAAGCTTAGCCTAAGATTAGCTTAGCCTAAGCCTAGCCTTAGCCTAAGCTTAGCCTAAGATTAGCTTAGCCTAAGCCTAGCCTTAGCCTAAACTTAGCCTTTGCCTAAGCTTAGCTTTAGCCGAAGCTTAGCCTTAGCCTAAGCTTAGCTTAGCCTAAGCTTAGCCTTAGACTAAGATTAGCTTAGCCTTAGCCTAAGCTTAGCTTAGCCTAAGCTTAGCTTAGCCTAAGCTTAGCTTAGCCTTAGCTTAGCCTAAGCTTAGCTTAGCCTAAGCTTAGCTAGCCTTAGCCTAAGCTTAGCTTAGACTTAGCCTCAGCTTAGCCTAACCTAAGCTTAACTTAGACTTAGCCTAAGCTTAACTTAGCCTAAGCATCGCTTAGCCTAAGCTTAGCTTAGCCTTAGCATAGCTTAGCCTAAGCTTAGCTTAGCCTTAGCTTAGTTTAGCATTAGCCTAAGCTTAGCTTAGCCTAAGCTTAGCTTATCTTAGCCTAAGCTTAGCTTAGCCTAAGCTTAGCCTTAGCCTACGCCTAAGCTTAGCCTAAGCTTAGCCTTAGCCTAAGCTTAGCCTTAGCCTAGCCTTAGCATAAGCTTAGCCTAAGATTAGCTTAGCCTAAGCTTAGCCTTAGCCTAAGCTTAGCTTTAGCCTAAGCTTAACTGAGCCTAAGCTTAGCCTTAGCCTAGCCTTAGCCTAGCTTTAGCCTAAGCTTAGCCTTAGCCTAAGCTTAGCCTTAGCCTAAGCTTAGCTTAGCCTAAGCTTAGCCTTAGCATAAGCTTAGCCTACGCATAAGCTTAGCCTAAGCTTAGATTAAGCCTAAGCTTAGCCTTAGCCTAAGGTTAGCTTAGCCTAAGCTTAGCCTTAGCTTAGCCTAAGCTTAGCCTTAGCCTACGCCTAAGCTTAGCCTAAGCTTAGCCTTAGCCTAAGCTTAGCCTTAGCCTAGCCTTAGCCTAAGCTTAGCCTAAGATTAGCTTAGCCTAAGCTTAGCCTTAGCTTAGCTTTAGCCTAAGCTTAACTGAGCCTAAGCTTAGCCTTAGCCTAGCCTTAGCCTAGCTTTAGCCTAAGCTTAGCCTTAGCCTAAGCTTAGCTTAGCCTAAGCTTAACCTTAGCCTAAGCTTAGCTTAGCTTAGCCTAAGCTTAGCTTAGCCTTAGCTTAGCCTTAGCTTAGCCTAGCCTTAGCCTAAGCTTAGCCTAAGTCTAAACTTAGCTTAGCCTAAGCTTAGCCTTAGCCTAAGCTTAGCCTTAGCCTAAGCTTAGCCTTAGCCTAAGCTTAGCCTTAGCCTAAGCTTAGCCTACGATTAGCATTAGCCTAATCTTAACTAAGCCTAAGCTTAAGCTTAGCCTAAGCGTAAGCTTAGCCCAAGCTTAGCCTTAGCTTAGCTTAGCCTTAGCCTAAGCTTAGCTTAAGCTTAGCTTAGCCTTAGCCTTAGCCTAAGCTTAACTTAGCCTTAACCTAAGCTTAGCATAAGCGTAGCTTAGCCTTAGCCTAAGCTTAGCCTAAGCTTAACTTAGCCTAAGCCTAGCTTAGCCTAGCTTAGCCTTAGCCTAAGCTTAGCTTAGCTTAAGCTTAGCTTAGCCTTTGCCTAAGCTTAGCTTAGCCTAGCCTAAGCTTAGCTTAGCCTAATCTTAGCTTAGACTAAGCTTAGCTTAGCCTTAGCTTAGTTTAGCATTAGCCTAAGCTTAGCTTAGCCTAAGCTTAGCTTAGCCTTAGCTTAGCTTAGCCTAAGCTTAGCTTAGCTTTAGCTTAAGCTTAGCTTAGCCTTAGCCTAAGATTACTTAGCTTTAGCCTAAGCTTAGCTTAGCCTAAGCTTAGCTTTAGCCTAAGCTTAGCTTAGCCTTAGCCTAAGCTTAGCTTCGCCTTAGCCTAAGCTTAGCATAGCCTAATCTTAGCTTAGCCTAAGCTTAGCTTAGCCTTAGCCTAAGCTTAGCCTTAGCTTAAGCTTAGCTTAACATAAGCTTAGCTTAGCCTTAGCCTAAGCTTAGCTTAGCCTTAGCCTAAGCTTAGCCTAGCTTAGCTCAGCCTTAGCCTAGGCTTAGCCTTAGCCTAAGCTTAGCCTAAGATTAGCTTAGCCTAAGCCTAGCCTTAGCCTAAGATTAGCTTAGCCTAAGCCTAGCCTTAGCCTAAACTTAGCCTTTGCCTAAGCTTAGCTTTAGCCTAAGCTTAGCCTTAGCCTAAGCTTAGCTTAGCCTAAGCTTAGCCTTAGACTAAGCTTAGCTTAGCCTTAGCCTAAGCTTAGCTTAGCCTAAGCTTAGCTTAGCCTAAGCTTAGCTTAGCCTTAGCCTTAGCTTAGCCTTAGCCTTAACCTAAGCTTAGCTTAGCCTAAGCTTAGCTTAGCCTAAGCTTAGCTAGCCTTAGCCTAAGCTTAGCTTAGACTTAGCCTCAGCTTAGCCTAACCTAAGCTTAACTTAGACTTAGCCTAAGCTTAACTTAGCCTAAGCATAGCTTAGCCTAAGCTTAGCTTAGCCTTAGCATAGCTTAGCCTAAGCTTAGCTTAGCCTTAGCTTAGTTTAGCATTAGCCTAAGCTTAGCTTAGCCTAAGCTTAGCTTATCTTAGCCTAAGCTTAGCTTAGCCTAAGCTTAGCCTTAGCCTACGCCTAAGCTTAGCCTTAGCCTAAGCTTAGCCTTAGCCTAGCCTTAGCATAAGCTTAGCCTAAGATTAGCTTAGCCTAAGCTTAGCCTTAGCCTAAGCTTAGCTTTAGCCTAAGCTTAACTGAGCCTAAGCTTAGCCTTAGCCTAGCCTTAGCCTAGCTTTAGCCTAGCTTTAGCCTAAGCTTAGCCTTAGCCTAAGCTTAGCTTAGCCTAAGCTTAACCTTAGCCTAAGCTTAGCTTAGCTTAGCCTAAGCTTAGCTTAGCCTTAGCTTAGTTTAGCATTAGCCTAAGCTTAGCTTAGCCTAAGCTTAGCTTAGCCTTAGCTTATCTTAGCCTAAGCTTAGCTTAGCCTTAGCTTAGCTTAGCCTAGCCTAGGCTTAGCTTAGTCTAGCATAGGCTAAGCTTAGCCTTAGCCTAAGCTTAGCCTAAGCTTAGCCCCTTAGTCTAAACTTAGCTTAGCCTAAGCTTAGCATAAGCTTAGCCTTAGCATAAGCTTAGCCTTAGCCTAAGCTTAGCCTTAGCCTAAGCTTAGCCTAAGCTTAGCCTACGATTAGCATTAGCCTAATCTTAACTAAGCCTAAGCTTAAGCTTAGCCTAAGCGTAAGCTTAGCCCAAGCTTAGCCTAAGCTTAGCTTAGCCTTAGCCTAAGCTTATCTTAGCCTTAGCCTAAGCTTAGCTTAGCCTTAGCCTTAACCTAAGCTTAACTTAGCCTTAACCTAAGCTTAGCATAAGCTTAGCTTAGCCTTAGCCTAAGCTTAACTTAGCCTAAGCTTAGCTTAGCCTAGCTTAGCCTTAGCCTAAGCTTAGCTTAGCCTAAGCTTAGCTTAGCCTTTGCCTAAGCTTAGCTTAGCCTAAGCTTAGCCTAAGCCTAGCTTAGCCTAATCTTAGCTTAGACTAAGCTTAGCTTAGCCTTAGCTTAGTTTAGCATTAGCCTAAGCTTAGCTTAGCCTAGCCTAGCTTAGCTTAGCCTAAGCTTAGCTTAGCTTTAGCTTAAGCTTAGCTTAGCCTTAGCCTAAGCTTTCTTAGCTTTAGCCTAAGCTTAGCTTAGCCTAAGCTTAGCTTTAGCCTAAGCTTAGCTTAGCCTTAGGCTAAGCTTAGCTTCGCCTTAGCCTAAGCTTAGCATAGCCTAAGCTTAGCTTAGCCTAAGCTTAGCTTAGCCGTAGCCTAAGCTTAGCCTTAGATTAAGCTTAGCTTAACATAAGCTTAGCTTAGCCTTAGCCTAAGCTTAGCTTAGCCTTAGCTTAGCCTAAGCTTAGCTCAGCCTTAGCCTAAGCTTAGCCTAAGCTTAGCCTTAGCCTAAGCTTAGCCTTAGCCTAAGCTTAGCTTAGCCTAAGCTTAGCCTTAGACTAAGCTTAGCTTACCCTAAGCTTAGCTTAGCCTAAGCTTAGCCTTAACCTAAGCTTAGCTTACCCTAAGCTTAGCTTAGCCTTAGCCTAAGCTTAGCTTAGCCTTAGCCTAAGCTTAGCTTAAGCTTAGCTTAGACTTAGCCTAAGCTTAACTTAGCCTAAGCATAGCTTAGCCTAAGCATAGCTTAGCCTAAGCTTAGCTTAGCCTTAACATAAGCTTAGTTTAGCCTAAGCTTAGCTTAGCCTTAGCTTTGTTTAGCATTAGCCTAAGCTTAGCTTAGCCTAAGCTTAGCTTATCTTAGCCTAAGCTTAGCTTAGCCTAAGCTTAGCCTTAGCCTAAGCTTAGCCTAAGATTAGCCTTAGCCTAAGCTTAGCCTAAGCTTAACTTAGCATTAGCCTAAGCTTAGCTTAGCCTTATCCTAGCTTAGCCTTAGCCTTAGCCTAAGCTTAGCTTAGCCTAAGCTTAACATTAGCCTAAGCTTAGCTTAGCCTAAGCTTAGCTTAGACTAAGCTTAGCTTAGCCTTAGCCTAAGCTTAGCTTAGCCTAAGCTTAGCCTTAGCCTTAGCCTAAGCTTAGCTTAGCCTTAGCCTAAGCTTAGCTTAGCCTAATTTAGCCTTAACCTAAGCTTAGCTTAGACTTAGCCTAAGCTTAGCTTAACCTAAGCTTAGCTTAGACTTAGCCTAAGCTTAACTTAGCCTAAGCATAGCTTAGCCTAAGCTTAGCTTAGCCTTAGCATAATCTTAGTTTAGCCTAATCTTAGCTTAGCCTTAGCTTAGTTTAGCATTAGCCTAAGCTTAGCTTAGCCTAAGCTTAGCTTATCTTAGCCTAAGCTTAGCCTAAGATTAGCATTAGCCTTAGCCTAAGCTTAGCTTAGCCTTAGCCTAAGCTTAGCTTAACCTAAGCTTAGCCTAGGCTTAGCTTAGCCTTAGCCTAAGCTTAGCCTAAGCTTAACTTAGCCTTAGCATAAGCTTAGCTTAGCCTTATCCTAGCTTAGCCTTAGCCTAAGCTTAGCTTAAGCTTAGCATTAGCCTAAGCTTAGCTTAGCCTAAGCTTAGCTTAAGCTTAGCTTAGACTAAGCTTAGCTTAGCCTTAGCTTAGTTTAGCATTAGCCTAAGCTTAGCTTAGCCTTAGCTTAGCTTAGCCTAAGCTTAGCTTAGCCTTAGCTTAAGCTTAGCCTTAGCCTAAGCTCACTAAGCTTTAGCCTAAGCTTAGCTTAGTCTAAGCTTAGCTTAGCCTAAGCTTAGCCTTAGCCTAAGCTTAGTTTTAGCTTAGCCTAAGCTTACTTAGCTTTAGCCTAAGCTTAGCTTAGCCTTAGCCTAGCTTTAGCCTAATCTTAGCTTAGCCTTAGCCTAAGCTTAGCCTTAGCCTAAGCTGACTTAGCTTTAGCATAAGCTTAGCTTAGCCTTAGCCTAAGCTTAGCTTTAGCCTAAGCTTAGCTTAGCCTTAGCCTAAGCTTAGCCTAAGCTTAGCTCAGCCTTAGCCTAAGCTTAGCCTAAGCTTAGCCTTAGCCTAAGCTTAGCCTTAGCCTAAGCTTAGCCTAAGATTAGCTTAGCCTAAGCCTAGCCTTAGCCTAAACTTAGCCTTTGCCTAAGCTTAGCTTTAGCCTAAGCTTAGCCTTAGCCTAAGCTTAGCTTAGCCTAAGCTTAGCCTTAGACTAAGCTTAGCTTAGCCTTAGCCTAGCTTAGCCTTAGCTTAAGCTTAGCTTAGCCTAAGCTTAGCTTAGCCTTAGCCTAAGCTTAGTTAGCCTAATTTAGCCTTAGCCTAAGCTTAGCTTAGCTTAGCCTAAGCTTAGCCTTACCTAAGCTTAACTTATACTTAGCCTAAGCTTAACTTAGCCTAAGCATAGCTTAGCCTAAGCTTAGCTTAGCCCAAGCTTAGCTTAGTTTAGCATTAGCCTAAGCTTAGCTTAAGCTTAGCTTATCTTAGCCTAAGCTTAGCTTAGCCTAAGTTAGCTGTGTAGCTTAGCCTTAGCCTAAGCTTAGCCTTAGCTTAGCCTTAGCTAGCTTAGCCTAAGTTAGCTTAGCCTAAGCTTAGCTTAGCCTAAGCTTAGCTTGTAGCTTAGCTGCTAAGCTTAGCCTTAGCCTAGCCTTAGCATAAGCTTAGCCTAAGATTAGCTTAGCCTAAGCTTAGCCTTAGCCTAAGCTTAGCTTTAGCCTAAGCTTAACTGAGACTAAGCTTAGCCTTAGCCTAGCTTTAGCCTAAGCTTAGCCTTAGCCTAAGCTTAGCTTAGCCTAAGCTTAACCTTAGCCTAAGCTTAGCTTAGCTTAGCCTAAGCTTAGCTTAGCCTTAGCTTAGTTTAGCATTAGCCTAAGCTTAGCTTAGCCTAAGCTTAGCTTAGCCTTAGCTTATCTTAGCCTAAGCTTAGCTTAGCCTTAGCTTAGCTTAGCCTAGCCTAGGCTTAGCTTAGTCTAGCATAGGCTAAGCTTAGCCTTAGCCTAAGCTTAGTCTAAGCTTAGCCTTAGTCTAAACTTAGCTTAGACTAAGCTTAGCCTTAGCCTAAGCTTAACATTAGCCTAAGCTTAGCCTACGATTAGCATTAGCCTAATCTTAACTAAGCCTAAGCTTAAGCTTAGCCTAAGCGTAAGCTTAGCCCAAGCTTAGCCTTAGCTTAGCTTAGCCTTAGCCTAAGCTTAGCTTAGCCTTAGCCTTAGCCTAAGCTTAACTTAGCCTTAACCTAAGCTTAGCATAAGCTTAGCTTAGCCTTAGCCCAAGCTTAGCCTTAGCCTAGCTTAGCCTTAGCCTAAGCTTAGCTTAGCCTAAGCTTAGCTTAGCCTTTGCCTAAGCTTAGCTTAGCCTAAGCTTAGCTTAGCCTAAGCTTAGCTTAGCCTAATCTTAGCTTAGCCTTAGCTTAGTTTAGCATTAGCCTAAGCTTAGCTTAGCTTAGCCTAGCCTAGCTTAGCTTAGCCTAAGCTTAGCTTAGCTTTAGCTTAAGCTTAGCTTAGCCTAAGCTTACTTAGCTTTAGCCTAAGCTTAGCTTTAGCCTAAGCTTAGCTTAGCCTTAGGCTAAGCTTAGCTTCGCCTTAGCCTAAGCTTAGCATAGCCTAAGCTTAGCTTAGCCTAAGCTTAGCTTAGCTTTAGCCTAAGCTTAGCCTTAGATTAAGCTTAGCTTAACATAAGCTTAGCTTAGCCTTAGCCTAAGCTTAGCCTTTGCCTAAGCTTAGCCTAAGCTTAGCTCAGCCTTAGCCTAATCTTAGCCTTAGCCTAAGCTTAGCCTTAGCCTTAACCTAAGCTTAGCTTAAGCTTAACTTAGCCTAAGCTTAGCTTAGCCTTAGCCTAAGCTTAGCTTAGCCTAATTTAGCCTTAGCCTAAGCTTAGCTTAGACTTAGCCTAAGCTTAGCTTAACCTATGCTTAGCTTAGACTTAGCCTAAGCTTAACTTAGCCTAAGCTTAGCCTTAGCCTAAGCTTAGCCTTAGCCTAAGCTTAGCCTTAGCCTAGTTTAGCATTAGCCTTAGCCTAAGCTTAGCTTATCTTAGCCTAAGCTTAGCTTAGCCTAAGCTTAGCTTAGCCTAAGCTTAGCCTTAGCCTAAGCTTAGCCTTAGCCTAAGATTAGCATTAGGCTTAGCCTAAGCTTAGCTTAGACTTAGCCTAAGCTTAGCTTAGCCTAAGCTTAGCTTAGCCTAAGCTTAACCTTAGCCTAAGCTTAGCCTTAACCTAAGCTTAGCCTAGGCTTAGCTTAGCCTTAGCCTAAGCTTAGCCTAAGCTTAACTTAGCCTTAGCCTAAGCTTAGCTTAGCCTTATCCTAGCTTAGCTTAGCCTTAGCTTAGTTTAGCATTAGCCTAAGCTTAGCTTAGCCTTAGCTTAGCCTTAGCCTAAGCTCACTTAGCTTTAGCCTAAGCTTAGCTTAGCCTAAGCTTAGCCTTAGCCTAAGCTTACTTAGCTTTAGCCTAAGCTTAGCTTAGCCTTAGCCTAAGCTTAGCTTAGCCTAATCTTAGCTTAGCCTTAGCCTAAGCTTAGCCTTAGCCTAAGCTTACTTAGCTTTAGCCTAAGCTTAGCTTAGCCTTAGCGTAAGCTTAGCTTTAGCCTAATCTTAGCTTAGCCTTAGCTAAGCTTAGCTAGCCTAAGCTTAGCTTTATCCTAAGCTTAGCCTTAGCTTAGCCTAAGCTTAGCTTAGCCTAAGCTTAGATTATCCTTAGCCTAAGCTTAGCCTAAGCTTAGCCTTAGTCTAAGCTTAGCCTAAGCCTAGCCTTAGCCTAAGCTTAGCCTTATCCTAAAATTAGCTTTAGCCTAAGCTTAACCTTAGCCTAAGCTTAGCCTAGCCTAAGCTTAGCCTTAGCCTAAGCTTAGCCTTAGCTTAGCTTAAGATTAGCTTAGACTAAGCTTAGCCTAAGCTTAGCCTAAGATTAGCTTAGCCTAAGCCTTAGCCTAAGCTTAGCCTAAGCTTTAGCCTAAGCTTAGCCTTAGCCTAATCTTAGTTAGCCTAAGCTTAGCCTAAGCCTAAGCTTAGCCTAAGCTTAGCTAGCTAAGCTAGCCTTAGCCTAAGCTTAGCTTAAGCTTAGCTTAGCCTAGCTTAGCCTTAGCCTAAGCTTAGCCTTAGCCTAAGCTTAGCTTAGCTTAGCCTAGCTTAGCCTAAGCTTAGCTTAGCCGTAGCCTTAGCCTAAGCTTAGCCTTAGCCTAAGCTTAATCTTAGCCTAAGCTTAGTCTTGACCTAAGGTTAGCTTAGCTTTAGCCTAAGCTTAGCTTAGCCTTAGCCTAATTTAGCCTAAGATTAGCTTAGACTTAGCCTAAGCTTAACTTAGCCTAAGCATAGCTTAGCCTAAGCTTAGCTTAGCTTAGCCTTAGCTTTAGCCTAAGCTTAGCTTAGCCTAAGCTTAGCCTTAACCTAAGCTTAGCCTTAGCCTAAGCTTAGCATAAGCTTAACTTGACCTTAGCCTAAGCTTAGCCTTAGCCTTAGCTTAGTTTAGCATTAGCCTAAGCTTAGCTTAGCCTTAGCTTAAGCTTAGCCTTAGCTTACTTAGCTTTAGCCTAAGCTTAGCTTAGCCTAAGCTTAGCCTTAGCTTCGCCTTAGCCTAAGCTTAGCTTACGCTTAGCTTTATCCTAAGCTTAGCCTGAGCCTAAGCTTAGCTTTGCTAAGCTAGCTTAGCCTAGGCTTAGCTTAGCTTAGGCTTAGCTTAGCCTTAGCCTTAGCTTAGCTTAGCCTAAGCTTAGCCTAGCTTAGCTTAGCTTAGCCTAAGCTTAGCTTAGCCTAGCTTATCTTTGGCTTAGGCTTAGCTTAGCCTAGTCCTAGCTTAGCTTTAGCTTAGCTTAGCCTAGGCTTAGCTTAGCCTAGCTTAGCTTAGCCTAGCTTAGCTTAGCTTAGCCTAGGCTTAGCTTAGCTTAGCCTAGGCTTAGCTTAGACTAGGCTTAGCTTAGCGTAGCCTAGGCTTAGCTTAGCTTAGCTTAGCCTAGGCTTAGCTTTAGCTTAGCCTTAGCCTAAGCTTAACCTTAGCCTAAGCTTAGCTTAGCCTTAACCTAAGCTTAGCTTAGCCTTAGCCTAAGCTTAGCTTAGCCTAAGCTTAGCTTAGACTTAGCCTAACTTAGCCTAAGCATAGCTTAGCCTAAGCTTAGCCTAAGCATATATTAGCCTAAGCTTAGCTTAACCTTAGCCTAAGCTTAGCCTTAGCCTTAGCCTAAGCTTAGCAGCTTAGCCTAAGCTTAGCTTAGCCTTAGCTTAGCTTATATTAGCCTAAGCTTAGCTTAGCCTTAGCCTAAGCTTAGCCTTAGCCTAAGCTTAGCCTTAGCCTAGCTTAAGCTTAGCCGTAGCCTAAGCTTAGCTTAGCCTTAGCCTAGCCTTAGCTTAGCCTTAGCCTAGCTTAGACTAGCCTAAGCTTAGCTTAGCCTTAGCCTAAGCTTAGCCTTAGCCTAAGCTTAGCTTAGCCTAAGTTTAGCTTACCCTAAGCTTAGCCTTAGCCTAAGCTTAGCTTAGACTTAGCCTAAGCTTAACTTAGCCTAAGCATAGCTTAGCATTAGCTTATATTAGCCTAAGCTTAGCTTAGCATTAGCTTAGCCTAGCCTTAGACTAGCCTAAGCTTAGCCTCAGTCTAAGCTTAGCTTAGCCTAAGCTTAGCCTTAGCTTAACTTGGCCTTAGCCTAAGCTT
Source organism: Archivesica marissinica (assembly GCA_014843695.1). Classification (NCBI taxonomy): domain Eukaryota; kingdom Metazoa; phylum Mollusca; class Bivalvia; order Venerida; family Vesicomyidae; genus Archivesica; species Archivesica marissinica. The sequence goes on along the minus strand of JABXNX010003613.1, from coordinate 10,147 downwards.
AGCCTTAGCCTAAGCTTAGCTTAGCTTAGCCTAAGCTTAGCTTCGCATTAGCCTAAGCTTAGCTTAGCCTAAGCTTAGCTTAAGCTTAGCTTAGACTAAGCTTAGCTTAGACTAAGCTTAGCTTAGCCTTAGCTTAGTTTAGCATTAGCCTAAGCTTAGCTTAGCCTTAGCTTAAGCTTAGCCTTAGCTTACTTAGCTTTAGCCTAAGCTTAGCTTAGCTTAGCCTAAGCTTAGCCTTAGCCTAAGCTTAGCTTCGCCTTAGCCTAAGCTTAGCTTACGCTTAGCTTTATCCTAAGCTTAGCCTTAGCCTAGCTTAGCCTAAGCATAGCTTAACATAAGCTTAGCTTAGCCTTAGCCTAAGCTTAGCTTAGCCTAAACTTAGCCTAAGCTTAGCTTAGCTTAGCCTAAGCTTAGCCTAAGCCTAAGCTTATCTTTAGCCTAAGCTTAGCTTAGCCTAATCCTAAGCTTAGCTTTAGCCTAAGCTTAGCCTAAGCTTAGCCTTAGCCTAAGCTTAGCCTTAGCCTAGCTTAAGCTTAGCATTAGCCTAAGCTTAGCTTAGCCTTAGCCTAAGCTTAACCTTAGCTTAGCCTAGCCTAAGCTTAGCCTTAGCCTAAGCTTAGCCTAAGCTTAGCTTAGCCTTAGCCTAAACTTAGCTTAGCCTAAGCTTAACCTTAGCCTAAGCTTAGCTTAGCCTTAACCTAAGCTTAGCTTAGCCTAAGCTTAGCTTAGCCTAAGCTTAGCTTAGACTTAGCCTAACTTAGCCTAAGCATAGCTTAGCCTAAGCTTAGCAGCTTAGCTTAGCCTAGTTAGCTTATCTTAGCCTAAGCTTAGCTTAGTAGCTTAGCTGCTTAGCTTAGGCTTAGCTTAGCCTTAGCCTAAGCTTAGCTTAGCCTAAACTTAGCCTAAGCTTAGCTTAGCTTAGCCTAAGCTTAGCCTAAGCCTAAGCTTATCTTTAGCCTAAGCTTAGCTTAGCCTAATTGCTTAGCTTTAGCCTAAGCTTAGCCTAAGCTTAGCCTTAGCCTAAGCTTAGCCTTAGCCTAGCTTTAGCTTAGCATTAGCCTAAGCTTAGCTTAGCCTTAGCCTAAGCTTAGCCTTAGACTAAGCTTAGCTTAGCCTAGCCTAAGCTTAGCCTTAGCCTAAGCTTAGCCTAGCCTTAGCCTAAACTTAGCTTAGCCTTAGCCTAAGCTTAACTTAGCCTAAGCTTAGCTTAGCCTTAACCTAAGCTTAGCTTAGCCTTAGCCTAAGCTTAGCTTAGCCTAAGCTTAGCTTAGACTTAGCCTAACTTAGCCTAAGCTTAGCTTAGCCTAAGCTTAGCCTAGCATATATTAGCCTAAGCTTAGCTTAACCTTAGCCTAAGCTTAGCCTTAGCCTTAGCCTAAGCTTAGCTTAAGCTTAGCCTTAGCCTAAGCTTAGCTTAAGCTTAGCTTAGCCTTAGCCTAGCCTTAGCCTAGGCTTAGCCTAGCTTAGACTAGCCTAAGCTTAGCTTAGCCTTAGCCTAAGCTTAGCTTAGCCTAAGCTTAGCTTAGCCTAAGTTTAGCTTACCCTAAGCTTAGCCTTAGCCTAAGCTTAGACTTAGCCTAATCTTAACTTAGCCTAAGCATAGCTTAGCATTAGCTTATATTAGCCTAAGCTTAGCTTAGCATTAGCTTAGCCTAGCTTAGCCTTAGACTAGCCTAAGCTTAGCCTCAGTCTAAACTTAGCTTAGCCTAAGCTTAGCCTTAGCCTAAGCTTAGCCTTAGCCTAAGCTTAGCCTTAGCCTAAGCTTAGCCTTAGCCTAAGCTTAGCTTAGCTTAGCTTAGCCTAAGCTTAGCTTCGCATTAGCCTAAGCTTAGCTTAAGCTTAGCTTAGACTAAGCTTAGCTTAGACTAAGCTTAGCTTAGCCTTAGCTTAGTCTAGCATTAGCCTAAGCTTAGCTTAGCCTTAGCTTACTTAGCTTTAGCCTAAGCTTAGCTTAGCTTAGCCTAAGCTTAGCCTTAGCCTAAGCTTAGCTTCGCCTTAACCTAAGCTTAGCTTACGCTTAGCTTTATCCTAAGCTTAGCCTTAGCCTAAGCTTAGCTTAGCCTAAGCTTAGCTTAACATAAGCTTAGCTTAGCCTTAGCCTAATCTTAGCCTAAGCTTAGCCTAAGCCTAAGCTTAGCTTTAGCCTAAGCTTAGCTTAGCCTAAGCTTAGCCTAAGCCTAAGCTTAGCTTTAGCCTAAGCTTAGCCTTAGCCTAAGCTTAGCCTTAGCCTAGCTTAAGCTTAGCATTAGCCTAAGCTTAGCCTAAGCTTAACCTTAGACTAAGCTTAGCTTAGCCTAGCTTAGCCTAGCCTAAGCTTAGCCTTAGCCTAAGCTTAGCCTAAGCTTAGCTTAGCCTTAGCCTAAACTTAGCTTAGCCTTAGCCTAAGCTTAGCTTAGCCTTAACCTAAGCTTAGCCTTAGCTTAGCCTAGCTTAGACTAGCCTAAGCTTAGCTTAGCCTTAGCCTAAGCTTAGCTTAGCCTAAGCTTAGCCTTAGCCTAAGCTTAGCTTAGACTTAGCCTAAGCTTACTTAGCCTAAGCATAGCTTAGCCTAAGCTTAGCCTAAGCTTAGCTTAGCATTAGCTTATATTAGCCTAAGCTTAGCTTAGCCTTAGCTTAGCCTTAGCCTAAGCTTAGCTTAAGCTTAGCCTTAGCCTAAGCTTAGTTTAGCCTTAGCCTAAGCTAGCTTAGCCTAGCTTAGACTAGCCTAAGCTTAGCTTAGCCTAAGCCTAAGCTTAGCCTTAGCCTAGCTTAGCCTAAGTTTAGCTTACCCTAAGCTTAGCCTTAGCCTAAGCTTAGCTTAGACTTAGCCTAAGCTTAACTTAGCCTAAGAATAGCTTAGCATTAGCTTATATTAGCCTAAGCTTAGCTTAGCCTTAGCTTAGCCTTAGCTTAGCCTTAGACTAGCCTAAGCTTAGCCTTAGTCTAAACTTAGCTTAGCCTAAGCTTAGCCTTAGCCTAAGCTTAGCCTTAGTCTAGCCTTAGCCTAAGCTTAGCCTAAGATTAGCATTAGCCTAATCTTAACTTAGCCTAAGCTTAGCCTTAGATTAGCTTAGCCTAAGCTTAGCTTAGCTTAGCCTTAGCCTAAGCTTAGCCTAGCCTTAACCTAAGCTTAGCCTAGTCTTAGCCTAAGCTTAGCCTAAGCTTAACTTAGCCTTAGTCTAAGCTTAGCTTAGCCTTAGCCTAGCTTAGCCTAAACCTAAGCTTAGCTTAGCCTAAGCTTAGCTTAGACTAAGCTTAGCTTAGCCTTAGCTTAGTTTAGCATTAGCCTAAGCTTAGCTTAGCCTAAGCTTAGCTTAGCCTTAGCTTAGCTTAGCCTAAGCTTAGCTTAACATAAGCTTAGCTTAGCCTTAGCCTAGCTTAACCTTAGCCTAGCTTAGCTTAGACTAAGCTTAGCTTAGCCTTAGCTTAGTTTAGCATTAGCCTAAGCTTAGCTTAGCTTATTGTATAACATGATTATTAAGAAGCAGTTCAATCTTCGAGGGATTGCTTTCTAAGTTCAAGAGCATCGTTTAAATATTTAGAGGTTTTGAGTATCACCTTTTTGTTCTGGGAGGACATAATGATTGCAAATTTTTGAAGTGTTGGCCAATGTGTATTGACAAAATATTTCTTTCTAATATTTGCAAATTTTGGGCAACACAATAAAAAATGATATTCAGATTCAATGGAATTGCATGAGCACAGTTTACAAATGCGGTCTTGCCTATTTAGTCCAGCATACCACCCGAACTCAATTTCTAAATTATGTGAACAAACTCTAAAACGGCAAAGTTGCTTTCTAAGTATATTATTAGGAATAGTATCTAAATATTTCTCAAAGCAGAATTGTGTTTTAAATTGTCGATAATAGTCTAGCTTGGATACAGTCTGGATAGACGCGTTCCATTCTTGAATATAATGGTCTCGAATTATTTTTTTAAACATATTACTGTAGTTTATATCGGGGTCAAAATTAAACCGCACATCACTAAAACCAAGTCTGTCTAACACAGAATGCATTCGATTAGACCATGAGGAATTGTTTGCACTATTACGCTGTTCAATATAAACCCTATACATTGGCATATCTTGATTTTTCATAATTCTAACCCAATAATTTAGAGCTCTCTCCTTCATAATTACAGACTGGGAATCTACCAAGTTCACCTAATACAGCTAAGTTGGGTGTCTGGATACGGACACCTAAACTATGCAAAATTTAATATGTATTTTATCAATTTCTTTAAAATCATATATACCCCATACATCCGCTGCATAAAGTAAACTTGGGATAGTTTTGTTCTAAGGTCGAGCTGCAATCTACCGAATATAGATAGCAGGTTGTTGTAAGCTCTTAACGCTTGGCCGGAGAGTGCTTTTACAGCATGTTTCATATTACCAGTATATGTAAAATTCACACCAAGATAAGAAAAATTGTCAACAATATCCACCTTTTTGCCATCGATATACCATTCATTATTGTGATTTTGTTTTCTCTTTTCGAATATGCAAATTATAGTTTTATTAATATTTATCTTAAGACCCCACTTTCTGGAGTACCTATATACACACTCCAACTGAGTGTGTAGACTACCAGGATCTGTAGTGAATAGAGCTATATCGTCGGCAAAAAGTAACATGTACATAGATAACTGATTCAAATCACCTTCAGTTAGGTCATTAAAATTTATACAACTTGTTACATCATTTATAAACAGAATAATCAGAAGAGAGTGGCTCCCCTTGCTTCAAACCAAGTGTTACATCAAAGAAATCAGACATGTTCATACTGGAAGATATCTTGACACATGATTTAACATTCTCATAAATGGACTTAAGCATGGTAATCACCTTATAGCTAACTCCAGTATTTACAAGTTTTACCCATAATGCTTCACGTATAATTGTATCGAATGCCTTCTCATAATCGATAAATGCACAGTATAATTTAGATTTATTAAACAAAATATTTTGTATAATAGTATGCAATAAAAATATGCAGTCAGCTGTACCGTGATTGTCCCTGAATCCAAACTGGGAGTCATTAAACTTACCCTCATATTCACACCATTTATTGATCCTGTTTCTAAGTGTCAATGAAAATAGTTTAGCCATTACATTTACTAGAGTAATTCCCCTGTAATTGGAGGGATCAGAATGTTCGCCTTTTTTGTAAATGGGCACAATTATACCCTTACCCCATGATTCGGGATATACTCCAGAATCATATATTTTATTAAAAATTGTCACGAGATATGGGCTAATAAACTGGTTTGAGTCAATGAAAAAGTCAGCAACATTGTTTTCATAATCACAACTCTTGTTTCGTCGAAGGCTCCGAATAGTTTTAGATATTTCATCAGCAGTGAACTGACAGTCAAGCTCATTAATGTGTAACGACTCAAAACGGTTTTGTATTAAGACTTTTTAACAACATGCATTACAATCGTCAACATTAAGGACAACGATTTCGTGGGGGGGGGGGATAATAATAAAAATATAACAATCTAAAATGTTTATCAAAAATATTAAGAAAAGTAAATAAAAGAATAAAGGTTAAGAATTAAAATGCAAAATGCTATAGATATCATCGTTAGATGAACACACCAAACTAAACCCTATTTCCAAGAAGTGTATCACATAGTGTAGCCGGTCCAGTGATTGGGTCGATCCTACCTACGAGGCTCCCGAATTGTATTATAATGATTAAATCAGATTAATATACTGTTTATATATCTGTATGAAGCATTTTCACTGAGAAGCACGTGGTTTACTGCCATCGAATATGTAACTTGACTGTGTTTGTAATTATAATACTATTTAAACTGAGTTCAATCTCCCTTATTTGGGATTTCTACAAGATACTTTAAATTAGAATCCACAGGCCCGTCGCTGGGCATACGCAAGTACGCACGTGCGTATCAGTGGTCTTAGAAAGTATTAGGGATACATACGTGATGGGTGGAGTGGTGGAATAATTGAGCCCATTGCAAATATGGTGCATCTCGAAATTTAGTTTGTGTTATTGTACGTGCTTGTTTAATTGATAAGGGCGATATATCATGTATATTATACATCTAGCCTTAATTTATACCTTTATACGGATTGTCGTATGAACTTTAGTCCTGCAATTGTATGTTACAAAATGCATTGAAATGCAGGAAATTGCTCCCTCATTTCAAAAAATCTCCTGGGGGCATGACCCCGAACCCCCTGGCGTACTCGCCCGTGCGTATCATCAAAATAGCTCCAGCGACGGGCCTGATCCATATTGTCGTACTCCTGGATCAAGCAATGTAATGTCTAGAATTGGTATTGTCAATACTGTATATGATTTTATCATATTGACATATTAATTTGTTCACGTGAATGCTTATATATATATAAATATATATATATTATTATTATAAGTTATTATAGATGGAGAAAGATCCCGACGTGTGCTGTATAAGTAAGTAAGTTGTTTTTGAAAGTGACACGGGTAATACAACTCATCGATATATTAACGTAATTATAAATTATGAAAGAGGTAAACATACAAGCAAGTTGCTTTCTCCTCAACCCTACATGTATGTACATATGATATATACTTGCCTAGGTTGATTCAAAGAAATAAATCTTCTTTAAACTAAATTATATACAGTACAACTTGCACAGTGGGCATATAAGTCGCCTATTTTCTGAGGTGTACTCATGGCTGTCCGATTAGCGCAGTAGTTAGCGCGCTTGCTTCTCACCAATGCAACCCCGGGTGCGATCCTCGGATCGGTACGTATGTGAGATGGTACGGTGGTACGGTCTATTTTTAATTTCATGTAATAGCATATTATGGTTGCATAGCATGCATGGGAAATTGAATGTCTTGCTCAAACTTTTAATGAGCTAACGAGTAACTGATGAGTCGGTTGCTTATTTATGGAACTGTAAAATACCGCTACCGGTCAAAGATCCACACACGGTCATTTCTAGCTAAATACTTATGGGATGTGATCAATACATTTGAGCGAGCTCTAAATTACTAAATACCACTTCAATAAGTTACATGTGGAATATCGCGATAAATCATAGACGGACTATCATTCATGTTATACAATTTGTTCATTTATATAAACTAATCCATAAAACCATGTGTCCTATTGTCCTATGTGTTTTGAATCAGAATACGAATTACAGTGTTATTCCTATAAACGGTGAATCATTAACATCCATAGCGACCAACGGTATATCAATAAAACTACAAGCAAGACAACACTTTAATGGGCATCCATTAATTGTCCTCGTGGATTTAACTTGGATATGTGTACATTGTTAAAAACGTTGATTACATAAAGCCCACCTAAAGCGTGATAACGTCAACGGATGCACAAGCACGATATACTAATGGAATTACTGTTGACAGCAGCAAGGAAGAAATTATTCAGCATTACCAGCAAACACGTTAAATAGATACTTGAATTTTTAATTTGCAATGGATTGCATAGAATATAACAGAAATGTAAACTAGTTTACGGTAAAATAACTACAGTTTCCACAATGTTTAAATTGATATTAATTTGCGCATTTTTGTCAACAAGAGCAGTTAACACGTCTAAGCATTTTGGATCTCTTCTTCGAGAACACCTGTTCACTGAGTATTACCCGGATGTAAGGCCAGTAGTATACCATTACCAACAAATTAACGTTACTATCACATTGTCATTAGTGAAAATTCTGCGGGTAGATTAAATAGAGCAGTCACTAAAAATGACTGTAAATTTACTGATATCCTGGAGAGATGCGTTGTTGACCTGGAATACATCAGACTTCAATGATATTTCAGATATTGTGTTTCCATTTAATAAAAACATTTGGGTACCAGACTTAATGTTCTTAAATGCCTTAGAGAATCCTGGTGATTTAGGATTCATGGATGCTTTTGTTAGGCTAGAAAACAACGGTGGATTGCTTTTGTGGACGCAAGTAAACGTTGATACATCCTGTCAGATAAGGACCAAGAAATATCCCTTGGACGAGCAACATTGTGCAATGGGTATCGGGAAATTCATGCACACTGACGATATGGTAAGGGTACATCCACAGGGATTCGGCACGTTTGGGGGTACTAGTATATATATTTAAGTACAGGGATTCTACTCTGTGGGATGTCAGATTTCGCATCGATCAGTAAAATGGCCCTATCTGAAACAATTTTGTACAAAGCTGTCCAAATATAACGCCTATCCCGAGTCTTTATATTGTTCTTCAAATAAAACACAACTTTAAGCTGCATGCATGTATACTTTGCAAACAATTGCCACATACATTGGCCATAGCAGGTCACATTTCCATACTAGGACATGGGTTCTGTCAGCAACAAAAAAAAATCTTCGACGGGAGAGTTTTAACTGTGAATAACATTATCAATAAAATGTGTTTCCACTAACCTGTATGTTTATTCGGCAAAAATGTACATCAAAAAGAGATTTCGTAGCATTTTCAATTTGTTTTGAAAAATTCTAAAGCGGCGCAATTCGCATTGAAACGAGCGTTGAAACGAGCGTTCTGATTGGATTATGATTGTTCTTCATATATAAAAAAACATCTTGTTACATTCTATATGTACTATTACATATACTATTTAGGACAGACACTTTCGAACACTTACCTTGTATTATTCATGTACTTGGCATATATTAGACTCACGTGTTTGTTATATTAACTATCATATAGCAGCAGCTAATATTTCACAAGATATATGTTTCACATGGGATGTTGGCCATTAACATTTCTCATAGGAACGATAATTTGCAATTGACAAAAAAAAAAATTGTTTTTCTTCATAGGAAATGTTCTTTAAACTGGCGTTTATCATGGAATCAGTGATATTATATAATTGGAAATTACTGAATGGTTTATATCCGTGTAGAGTAAACTAATTAATAGTTTGGAATTATATTGAGTGCAAAGTAAAGATGTTGTTATTATATCAAATGCGTTTGTTTTCTCATGGGAAATACACGATGACTGGTTCTAATGTTAGTGATGGGAAAGATAGATGTTACTTAGTGCATGCTATGGGAACATGTGCCTATTAGAAATGTTTCTATTAGAAATAGTTGGATACCGGATGTCGCTTTGACGTAATTGAAGAAACCTACGGTAGGGAATATCTTCAGTTCGTGACACATCATGATATCACTTGTACATCAGTTCGTGACACATCGTGATATAACTTGTACATCAGTGCGTGACACATCGTGATATAACGTGTACATCAATTAGTGACACATCATGATATAACTTGTACATCAGTTCGTGACACTTCATGATATGACGTGTACATCAGTTCGTGACACATCATGATATAACTTGTACATCAGTTCGTGACACATCATGATATAACTTGTACATCAATTCGTGACACATCATGATATAACTTGTACATCAGTTCGTGACACATCATGATATAACTTGTACATCAATTCGTGACACATCATGATATAACTTGTACATCAGTTCATGACACATCATGATATAACTTGTACATCAGTTCGTGACACATCATGATATAACTTGTACATCAGTTCGTGACACATCATGATATAACTTGTACATCAGTTCGTGACACATCATGATATAACTTGTACATCAGTTCGTGACACATCATGATATAACTTGTACATCAGTTCGTGACACATCATGATATAACTTGTACATCAGTTCGTGACACATCATGATATAACTTGTACATCAGTTCGTGACACATCATGATATAACTTGTACATCAGTTCGTGACACATCATGATATAACTTGTACATCAGTTCGTGACACATCATGATATAACTTGTACATCAGTTCGTGACACATCATGATATAACTTGTACATCAGTTCGTGACACATCATGATATAACTTATACATCAGTTCGTGACACATCATGATATAACGGGTACATCAGTTCGTGACACATCATGATATAACGTGTACATCAGTTCGTGACACATCATGATATAACTTGTACATCAGTTCATGACACATCATGATATAACGTGTTCATCAGTTCGTGACACATCATGATGTAACTTGTACATCAGTTCGTGACACATCATGATATAACTTGTACATCAGTTCGTGACACATCATGATATAACTTGTACATCAGTTCGTGACACATCATGATATAACTTGT
>JABXNX010003612.1:0-25983 GCA_014843695.1 Archivesica marissinica | reverse complement strand
ATGCTCAATGTCCTTGCTATGTCAGTAAGTTACTCTATGCTCAATGTCCTTGCTATGTCAGTAAGTTACTCTATGCTCAATGTCCTTGCTGTGACAGTAAGTTACTCTATGCTCAATGTCCTTGCTGTGACAGTAAGTTACTCTATGCTCAATGTCCTTGCTATGTCAGTAAATTACTCTATGCTCAATATCCTTGCTACGACAGTAAGTTACTCTATGCTCAATGTCCTTGCTATGACAGTAAGTTACTCTATGCTCAATGTCATTGCCATGACAGTAAGTTACTCTATGCTCAATGTCCTTGCTATGTCAGTATGTTACTCTATGCTCAATGTCCTTCCTGTGACAGTAAGTTCCTCTATGCTCAATGTCCTTGCTATGACAGTATGTTACTCTATGCTCAATGTCCTTGCCATGACAGTAAGTTACTCTATGCTCAATGTCCTTGCCATGACAGTAAGTTACTATAAACACAATATCCTTGCCATGACAGTAAGTTACTCTATGCTCAATGTCCTTGCTATGACAGTAAGTTACTCTATGCTCAATGTTCTTGCCAGGAAAGTAAGTTACTCTATGCTCAGTGTTCTTGCCATGACAGTAAGTTACTCTATGCTCAATGTTCTTGCCATGACAGTAAGTTACTCTATGCTCAATGTTCTTGCCATGACAGTAAGTTACTCTATGCTCAATGTTCTTGCCATGACAGTAAGTTACTCTATGCTCAATGTTTGTGGTGTTTTTGTTGTCCTTGGTATGACTGTAAGTTACTCTATGCTCAATGTCCTTGCTATGACAGTAAGTTACTCTATACTCAATGTCCTTGCTATGATAGTAAGTTACTCTATACTCAATGTCCTTGCACCGACAGTAAGTTACTCTATGCTCTATGTCCTTGCTATGACAATAAGTTACTCTATGCTCAATGTTCTTGCCATGACAGTAAGTTACTCTATGCTCAATGTCCTTGCTATGACAGTAAGTTACTCTATGCTCAATGTTCTTGCCAGGAAAGTAAGTTACTCAATGCTCAGTGTTCTTGCCATGACAGTAAGTTACTCTATGCTCAATGTTCTTGCCATGACAGTATGTTACTCTATGCTCAATGTTCTTGCCATGACAGTATGTTACTCTATGCTCAATGTTCGTGCCATGACAGTAAGTTACTCTATGCTCAATGTCCTTGCTATGACTGTAAGTTACTCTATACTCAATGTCCTTGCTATGACAGTAAGTTACTCTATACTCAATGTCCTTGCTATGATAGTAAGTTACTCTATACTCAATGTTCTTGCTACGACAGTAAGTTACTCTATACTCTATGTCCTTGCTATGACAATAAGTTACTCTATGCTCAATGTACTTGCTACGACAGTAAGTTACTATATTCTCAATGTACTTGCTACGACAGTAAGTTACTCTATGCTCAATGACCTTGCTATGACGGTAAGTTACTCTATACTCAATGTCCTTGCTATGACAGTAAGTTACTATATGCACTATGTCCTTGCTATGACAGTAAGTTACTCTATGCTCAATGTACTTGCTACGATAGTAAGTTACTCTATGCTTAATGTCCGTGCCATGACAGTAAGTTACTATATTACTATATGCTCAATGTCCGTGCTATGACAGTAAGTTACTCTATGCTCAATGTCCTTGCTATGACAGTAAGTTACTTTATGCTCAATGTTCTTGCCATGACAGTAGGTTACTCTATGCTCAATGTCCTTGCTATGACAGTAAGTTACTCTATGCTCTATGTCCTTGCTATGACAGTAAGTTACTCTATGCTCAATGTTCTTGCCAGGAAAGTAAGTTACTCTATGCTCAGTGTTCTTGCCATGACAGTAAGTTACTCTATGCTCAATGTTCTTGCCATGACAGTAAGTTACTCTATGCTCAATGTTCTTGCCATGACAGTAAGTTACTCTATGCTCAATGTTCTTGCCATGACAGTAAGTTACTCTATGCTCAATGTCCTTGGTATGACTGTATGTTACTCTATGCTCAATGTCCTTGCTATGACAGTAAGTTACTCTATACTCAATGTCCTTGCTATGATAGTAAGTTACTCTATGCTCAATGTCCTTGCAACGACAGTAGGTTACTCTATGCTCTATGTCCTTGCTATGACAATAAGTTACTCTATCCTCAATGTTCTTGCCATGACAGTAAGTTACTCTATGCTCAATGTCCTTGCTATGACAGTAAGTTACTCTATGCTCAATGTTCTTGCCAGGAAAGTAAGTTACTCAATGCTCAGTGTTCTTGCCATGACAGTAAGTTACTCTATGCTCAATGTTCTTGCCATGACAGTATGTTACTCTATGCTCAATGTTCTTGCCATGACAGTATGTTACTCTATGCTCAATGTTCGTGCCATGACAGTAAGTTACTCTATGCTCAATGTCCTTGCTATGACTGTAAGTTACTCTATACTCAATGTCCTTGCTATGACAGTAAGTTACTCTATACTCAATGTCCTTGCTATGATAGTAAGTTACTCTATACTCAATGTTCTTGCTACGACAGTAAGTTACTCTATACTCTATATCCTTGCTATGACAATAAGTTACTCTCTGCTCAATGTACTTGCTACGACAGTAAGTTACTATATGCTCAATGTACTTGCTACGACAGTAAGTTACTCTATGCTCAATGACCTTGCTATGACAGTAAGTTACTCTATACTCAATGTCCTTGCTATGACAGTAAGTTACTCTATGCACTATGTCCTTGCTATGACAGTAAGTTACTCTATGCTCAATGTACTTGCTACGAAAGTAAGTTACTCTATGCTTAATGTCCGTGCCATGACAGTAAGTTACTATATTACTATATGCTCAATGTCCTTGCTATGACAGTAAGTTAATCTATGCTCAATGTCCTTGCTATGACAGTAAGTTACTTTATGCTCAATGTTCTTGCCATGACAGTAGGTTACTCTATGCTCAATGTCCTTGCTATGACAGTAAGTTACTCTATGCTCTATGTCCTTGCTATGACAGTAAGTTACTCTATGCTCAATGTCCTTGCTATGACAGTAAGTCACTCTAGGCTCAATGTCCTTGCTATGACAGTAAGTTACTCTATGCTCAACGTGCTTGCCATGACAGTAAGTTACTCTATGCTCATTGTTCTTGCCATGACAGTAGGTTACTCTATGCTCAATGTTCTTGCCATGACAGTAAATTACTCTATGCTCAATGTTCTTGCCATGACAGTAAGTTACTCTATGCTCAATGTTCTTGCCATGACAGTAAGCTACTCTATGCTCAATGTCCTTGCTATGACAGTAAGTTACTCTATGCTCAATGTTCTTGCCATGACAGTAAGTTACTCTATGCTCAATGTTCTTGCCATGACAGTAAGTTACTCTATGCTCAATGTTCTTGTCATGACAGTAAGTTATTCTATGCTCAATGTCCTTGCTATGACAGTAAGTTATTCTATACTCAATGTCCTTGCTATGACAGTAAGTTACTCTATACTCAATGTCCTTGCTATGATAGTAAGTTACTCTATGCTCAATGTCCTTGCTACGACAGTAAGTTACTCTATGCGCTATGTCCTTGCTATGACAGTAAGTTACTATATGCTCAATGTACTTGCTACGACAGTAAGTTACTCTATGCTCAATGTCCTTGCTATGACAGTAAGTTACTCTATACTCAATGTCCTTGCTATGACAGTAAGTTACTCTATGCGCTATGTCCTTGCTATGACAGTAAGTTACTCTATACTCACTGCCCTTGCTATGACAGTAAGTTATTCTATGCTCAACGTTCTTGCCATGACAGTAAGTTACTCTATGCTCAATGTCCTTGCTATGTCAGTATGTTACTCTATGCTCAATGTCCTTCCTGTGACAGTAAGGTCCTCTATGCTCAATGTCCTTGCTATGACAGTATGTTACTCTATGCTCAATGTCCTTGCTATAACAGTAAGGTACTCTATGCTCAATGTCCTTGCTATGCCAGTAAGTTACTCTATGCTCAATGTCCTTGCTATGCCTGTAAGTTACTCTATGCACAATTTTCTTGCCATGCCAGTAAGTTACTCTATGCACAATGTTCTTGCCATGACAGTAAGTTACTCTATGCTCAATGTCCTTGCTATGACAGTATGTTACTCTATGCTCAATGTCCTTGCTATGACAGTACCTTATTCTATGCTCAATGTCCTTGCTATGACAGTAAGTTACTCTATGCACAATGTCATTTCTATGACAGTAAGTCTATGCTCAATGTCCTTGCTATGACAGTATGTTACTCTATGCTCAATGTCCTTGCTATGACAGTAAGTTACTCTATACTCAATGTCCTTGCTACGACAGTAAGTTACTATATGCTCAATGTCCTTGCCATGACAGTATGTTACTATATACACAATGTCCTTGCCATGACAGTAAATTACTCTATGCTCAATGTCCTTGCCATGACAGTAAGTTACTATATACACAATGTCCTTGCCATGACAGTAAGTTACTCTATGCTCAATGTCCTTGCCATGACAGTATGTTACTATATACACAATGTTCTTGCCAGGAAAGTAAGTTACTCTATGCTCAGTGTTCTTGCCATGACAGTAAGTTACTCTATGCTCAATGTTCTTGCCATGACAGTAAGTTACTCTATGCTCAATGTTCTTGCCATGACAGTAAGTTACTCTATGCTCAATGTTCTTGCCATGACAGTAAGTTACTCTATGCTCAATGTTCTTGCCATGACAGTAAGTTACTCTATGCTCAATGTCCTTGGTATGACTGTAAGTTACTCTATGCTCAATGTCCTTGCCATGACAGTAAGTTACTCTATGCTCAATGTTCTTGCCATGACAGTAAGTTACTCTATGCTCAATGTCCTTGGTATGACTGTAAGTTACTCTATGCTCAATGTCCTTGCTATGACAGTAAGTTACTCTATACTCAATGTCCTTGCTATGATAGTAAGTTACTCTATACTCAATGTCCTTGCTACGACAGTAAGTTACTCTATGCTCTATGTCCTTGCTATGATAATAAGTTGCTCTATGCTCAATGTTCTTGCCATGACAGTAAGTTACTCTATGCTCAATGTACTTGCTATGACAGTAAGTTACTCTATGCTCAATGTTCTTGCCAGGAAAGTAAGTTACTCTATGCTCAGTGTTCTTGCCATGACAGTCAGTTACTCTATGCTCAATGTTCTTGCCATGACAGTAAGTTACTCTATGCTCAATGTTCGTGCCATGACAGTAAGTTACTCTATGCTCAATGTCCTTGCTATGACTGTAAGTTACTCTATACTCAATGTCCTTGCTATGACAGTAAGTTACTCTATACTCAATGTCCTTGCTATGATAGTAAGTTACTCTATACTCAATGTCCTTGCTACGACAGTAGGTTACTCTATGCTCTATGTCCTTGCTATGACAATAAGTTACTCTATGCTCAATGTACTTGCTACGACAGTAAGTTACTATATGCTCAATGTACTTGCTACGACAGTAAGTTACTCTATGCTCAATGTCCTTGCTATGACAGTAAGTTACTCTATGCTCAATGTCCTTGCTATGACAGTAAGTTACTCTATGCACTATGTCCTTGCTATGACAGTAAGTTACTCTATGCTCAATGTACTTGCTACGAAAGTAAGTTACTCTATGCTTAATGTCCGTGCCATGACAGTAAGTTACTATATTTCTCTATGCTCAATGTCCTTGCTATGACAGTAAGTTACTCTATACTCAATGTACTTGCTATGACAGTAAGTTACTTTATGCTCAACGTTCTTGCCATGACAGTAGGTTACTCTATGCTCAATGTCCTTGCTATAACAGTAAGTTACTCTATGCTCTATGTCCTTGCTATGACAGTAAGTTACTCTATGCTCAATGTCCTTGCTATGACAGTAAGTTACTCTAGGCTCAATGTCCTTGCTATGACAGTAAGTTACTCTATGCTCAACGTGCTTGCCATGACAGTAAGTTACTCTATGCTCAATGTTCTTGCCATGACAGTAAGTTACTCTATGCTCAATGTTCTTGCCATGACAGTAAATTACTCTATGCTCAATGTTCTTGCCATGACAGTAAGTTACTCTATGCTCAATGTTCTTGCCATGACAGTAAGCTACTCTATGCTCAATGTCCTTGCTATGACAGTAAGTTACTCTATGCTCAATGTTCTTGCCATGACAGTAAGTTACTCTATGCTCAATGTTCTTGCCATGACAGTAAGTTATTCTATGCTCAATGTCCTTGCTATGACAGTAAGTTATTCTATGCTCAATGTCCTTGCTATGACAGTAAGTTACTCTATACTCAATGTCCTTGCTATGATAGTAAGTTACTCTATGCTCAATGTCCTTGCTACGTCAGTAAATTACTCTATGCTCAATGTCCTTGCTATGACAGTAAGTTACTCTATACTCAATGTCCTTGCTATGACAGTAAGTTACTCTATGCTCTATGTCCTTGCTATGACAGTAAGTTACTCTATACTCAATGCCCTTGCTATGACAGTAAGTTATTCTATGCTCAACGTTCTTGCCATGACAGTAAGTTACTCTATGCTCAATGTCCTTGCTATGTCAGTATGTTACTCTATGCTCAATATCCTTCCTGTGACAGTAAGTTCCCCTATGCTCAATGTCCTTGCTATGTCAGTATGTTACTCTATGCTCAATGTCCTTGCTATGCCAGAAAGTTACTCTATGCTCAATGTCCTTGCTATGCCAGTAAGTTACTCTATGCTCAATTTTCTTGCCATGCCAGTAAGTTACTCTATGCACAAAGTTCTTGCCATGACAGTAAGTTACTCTATGCTCAATGTCCTTGCTATGACAGTATGTTACTCTATGCTCAATGTCCTTGCTATGACAGTACGTTATTCTATGCTCAATGTCCTTGCTATGACAGTAAGTTACTCTATGCACAATGTCATTTCTATGACAGTAAATCTATGCTCAATGTCCTTGCTATGACAGTATGTTACTCTATGCTCAATGTCCTTGCTATGACAGTAAGTTACTCTATACTCAATGTCCTTGCTATGTCAGTACGTTACTCTATCCTCAATGTCCTTGCTATGACAGTAAGTTACTCTATGCTCAATGTCTTTGCTACGACAGTAAGTTACTCTATGCTCTATGTCCTTGCTATGACAATAAGTTACTCTATGCTCAATGTACTTGCTACGACAGTAAGTTACTATATGCTCAATGTACTTGCTACGACAGTAAGTTACTCTATGCTCAATGTCCTTGCTATGACAGTAAGTTACTCTATGCTCAATGTACTTGCTACGACAGTAAGTTACTCTATGCTTAATGTCCGTGCCATGACAGTAAGTTACTATATTACTCTATGCTCAATGTCCTTGCTATGACAGTAAGTTACTTTATGCTCAACGTTCTTGCCATGACAGTAAGTTACTCTATGCTCAATGTCCTTGCTATGACAGTAAGTTACTCTATGCTCTATGTCCTTGCTATGACAGTAAGTTACTCTATGCTCAATGTCCTTGCTATGACAGTAAGTTACTCTATGCTCAATGTCCTTGCTGTGACAGTAAGTTACTCTATGCTCAATGTCCTTGCCATGACAGTAAGTTACTCTATGCTCAATGTCCTTGCCATGAGAGTAAGTTACTCTATGCTCAATGTCCTTGCTATGCCAGTAAGTTACTCTATGCTCAATTTTCTTGCCATGCCAGTAAGTTACTCTATGCACAATGTTCTTGCCATGACAGTAAGTTACTCTATGCACAATGTCCTTGCTATGACAGTAAGTCTATGCTCAATGTCCTTGCTATGACAGTATTTTACTCTATGCTCAATGTCCTTGCTATGACAGTAAGTTACTCTATTCTCAATGTCCTTGCTACGACAGTAAGTTACTCTATGCTCAATGTCCTTGCCATGACAGTAAGTTACTATATACACAATGTCCTTGTCATGACAGTAAGTTACTCTATGCTCAATGTCCTTGCCATGACAGTAAATTACTATATACACAATGTCCTTGCCATGACAGTAAGTTACTCTATGCTCAATGTCCTTGCCATGACAGTAAGTTACTCTATGCTCAATGTCCTTGCTATGACAGTAAGGTATGCTATGCTCAATATCTTTGCTATGACAGTACGTTACTTGCACATCATAGTATGTGGTGACAGTATTTTACATACTTGCATTGTTAATATTTGTTTTAGCTTTATCACCTGTATACAATGATCATGTTTCGTCAGTACATTAGAAGTTGTGCAGGTTTCTTCAAACTATAACACACGTACGTCACATTTGCAGGACACACAAAGACACTCGATATGTTCGCGTACACAGACTCAGACATTAACGATATCATATTTGATTGTTTGACGAATACATCTCTTGTTGGAGTTTCCGGAAGACTCTCTTTCGAATCGGGTGAATACACAAGCCGAGTAGTGCTGTTTGAACGAATGCAAGGTATTATCATTTTAGTTTAATCATATTTTATTGCTATATACATGTACATAATAAATTCAAAGACATATATAATAAGAGCAAAAGCAAATGGGTTGGGCCACAAGTTCTGAACAACATTAGTAATTGGCACTTCCCGTAAGGTATTATATAAATGTGCTTATGCAATAATGAGTGAACGTGTCCATAATGTTCCGTTTCACAATATGGATTCATCTGTTCCACTTGTATCGATGTATATTGGGTACTCGTTTGTCCAACACACACTGCTGTCCAAGCTGTATGCACCTGTCCAGCATGCATCGTTGACCAGCACAGCATGTACCGTTCTCCAGGTACCGTTTTCCAGCATGTAGCGTCGTCCAGCATGTAGCGTCGTCCAGCATGTATCGCTGTCCATAACGTACTCATCTATCTATATTGTATCGCTGTCCATAACGTACTCATATGTCTATATTGTATCGCTGTCCATAACGTACTCATCGATATATAGTGTATCGCTGTCCATAATGTACTCATCAATCTATATTGTATCGCTGTCCATAACCTACTCATATGTCTATATTGTATCGCTGTCCATAACGTACTCATTTATCTATATTGTATCGCTGTCCATAACGTACTCATATGTCTATATTGTATCGCTGTCCATAACGTACTCATCTATCTATATTGTATCGCTGTCCATAACGTACTCATCTATCTATATTGTATCGATGTCCATAACGTACTCATCCATCTATATTGTATCGCTGTCCATAACGTACTCATCTATCTATATTGTATCGATGTCCATTACGTACTCATCTATCTATATTGTATCGCTCTCCATAACGTACTCATCTATCTATATTGTATCGCTGTCCATAACGTACTCATCTATCTATATTGTATCGCTGACCATAACGTACTCATCTATATATATTGTATCGCTGTCCATAACGTACTCATATGTCTATATTGTATCGCTGTCCATAACGTACTCATCTATCTATAGTGTATCGCTGTCCATAATGTACTCATCAATCTATATTGTATCGCTGTCCATAACGTACTCATATGTCTATATTGTATCGCTGTCCATAACGTACTCATCTATCTATATTGTATCGCTGTCCATAACGTACTCATCTATCTATATTGTATCGCTGTCCATAACGTACTCATCTATCTATATTGTATCGCTGTCCATAACTTACTCATCTATGTATATTGTATCGCTGTCCATAACGTACTCATCTATCTATATTGTATCGCTGTCCATAACGTACTCATCTATGTATATTGTATCGCTGTCCATAACGTACTCATCTATCTATATTGTATCGCTCTCCATAACGTACTCATCTATCTATATTGTATCGCTGTCCATAACGTACTCATCTATCTATATTGTATCGCTGTCCATAACGTACTCATCTATCTATATTGTATCGATGTCCATAACGTACACATCTATCTATTTTGTATCGCTCTCCATAACGTACTCATATATCTATATTGTATCGCTGTCCATAACGTACTCATCTATCTATATTGTATCGCTGACCATAACGTACTCATCTATATATATTGTATCGCTGTCCATAACGTACTTATCTATGTAAATTGTATCGCTGTCAATAACGTACTCATCTATCTATATTGTATCGCTGTCCATAACGTACGCATCTGTCTATATTGTATCGCTGTCCATAACGTACTCATCTATCTATATTGTATCGCTGTCCATAACGTACTCATCTGTCTATATTGTATCGCTGTCCATAACGTACTCATCTCTCTATACTATGTATTGTATCGCTAACCATAACGTACTCATCTATCTATATTGTATCGCTGTCCATCAATTACTCATCTATCTATATTGTATCGCTGTCCATAACTTACTCATCTATCTATATTGTATCGCTGTCCATAACGTACGCATCTGTCTATATTGTATCGCTGTCCATAACGTATTCATCTATATATATATTGTATCGCTGTCCATAACGTACTCATCTATATATATTGTATCGCTGTCCATAACGTACTCATCTATCTATATTGTATCGCTGTCCATAACGTACTCATCTATATATATTGTATAGCTGGCCATAACGTACTCATCTGTCTATATTGTATCGCTGTCCATAACGTACTCATGGATCTATATTGTATCGCTGTCCATAACGTACTAATCTATCTATAGTGTATCGCTGTCCATAACATACTCATCTATCTATATTGTATCGCTGTCCATAACGTACTCATCTGTATATGTTGTATCGCTGTCCATAACGTACTCATCTATCTATATTGTATCGCTGTCCATAACGTACTAATCTGTCTATATTGTATCGCTGTCCATAACGTACTCATCTATCTATATTGTATCGCTGTCCATAACGTACTCATCTATATATATTGTATCGCTGTCCATAACGTACTCATCTATCTATATTGTATCGCTGTCCATAACGTACTCATCTATCTATATTGTATCGCTGTATATAACGTACCCATCTATATATATTGTATCGCTGTCCATAAAGTACTCATCTGTCTATATTGTATTGATGTCCATAACGTACTCATCTATCTATATTATATCGCTGTCCATAACGTACTCATCTGTCTATATTGTATCGCTGTCCATAACGTACTCATCTATCTATATTGTATCGCTGTCCATAACGTACTCATCTATCTATGTGTCCATAACGTACTCATCTATCTATATTGTAGCGCTGTCCATAACGTACTCATCTATCAATAGTGTATCGCTGTTCATAATGTACTCATCAATCTATATTGTATCGCTGTCCATAACGTACTCATATGTCTATATTGTATCGCTGTCCATAACGTACTAATCTATCTATAGTGTATCGCTGTCCATAACATACTCATCTATCTATATTGTATCGCTGTCCATAACGTACTCATCTGTATATGTTGTATCGCTGTCCATAACGTACTCATCTATCTATATTGTATCGCTGTCCATAACGTACTAATCTGTCTATATTGTATCGCTGTCCATAACGTACTCATCTATCTATATTGTATCGCTGTCCATAACGTACTCATCTATATATATTGTATCGCTGTCCATAACGTACTCATCTATCTATATTGTATCGCTGTCCATAACGTACTCATCTGTCTATATTGTATCGCTGTCCATAACGTACTCATCTATCTATATTGTATCGCTGTCCATAACGTACTCATCTATCTATATGTCCATAACGTACTCATCTATCTATATTGTATCGCTGTCCATAACGTACTCATCTATCAATAGTGTATCGCTGTTCATAATGTACTCATCAATCTATATTGTATCGCTGTCCATAACGTACTCATATGTCTATATTGTATCGCTGTCCATAACGTACTCATCTATCTATATTGTATCGCTGTCCATAACGTACTCATCTATCTATATTGTATCGCTGTCCATAACGTACTCATCTATCTATATTGTATCGCTGTCCATAACTTACTCATCTGGCTATATTGTATTGATGTCCATAACGTACTCATCTATCTATATTGTATCGCTGTCCATAACGTACTCATCTATCTATATTGTATCGCTGTCCATAACGTACTCATCTATCTATATTGTATCGCTATCCATAACGTACTCATATATCTATATTGTATCGCTGTCCATAAAGTACTCATCTATATATATTGTATCGCTGTCCATTACGTACTCATCTATCTATATTGTATCGCTGTCCATAACGTACTCATCTGTCTATATTGTATCGCAGTCCATAACGTACTCATCTATATATATTGTATCGCTGTCCATAACGTACTCATCTATATATTGTATCGCTGTCCATAACGTACTCATCTATGTATATTGTATCGCTGTCCATAACGTACTCATCTATCTATATTGTATCGCTGTCCATAACGTACTCATCTATCTATATTGTATCGCTGTCCATAACGTACTCATCTCTCTATAATATGTATTGTATCGCTAACCATAACGTACTCATCTATCTATATTGTATCGCTGTCCATCAATTACTCATCTATCTATATTGTATTGCTGTCCATAACGTACTCATCTGTCTATATTGTATCGCTGTCCATAACGTACTTATCTGTCTATATTGTATCGCTGTCCATAACGTACTCATCTATCTATATTGTATCACTGTCCATAACGTACTCATCTGTCTATTTTGTATCGCTGTCCATAATGTACTCATCTATCTATATTGTATTGCTGTCCATAACGTACTCATCTGTCTCTATTGTATCGCTGTCCATAACATACTCATATTTCTGTATTGTATCGCTGTCCATAACGTACTCATCTATCTATATTGTATCGCTGTCCATAACGTACTCATCTATCTATATTGTATCGCTGTCCATATCCTACTCATCTATCTATATTGTATCGCTGTCCATAACGTATTCATCTATATATATATTGTATCGCTGTCCATAACGTACTCATCTATATATATTGTATCGCTGTCCATAACGTACTCATCTATATATATACTGTATCGCTGGCCATAACGTACTCATCTGTCTATATTTTATCGCTGTCCATAACGTACTAATCTATCTATAGTGTATCGCTGTCCATAACATACTCATCTATCTATATTGTATCGCTGTCCATAACGTACTCATCTGTATATGTTGTATCGCTGTCCATAACGTACTCATCTATCTATATTGTATCGCTGTCCATAACGTACTAATCTGTCTATATTGTATCGCTGTCCATGACGTACTCATCTATCTATATTGTATCGCTGTCCATAACGTACTCATCTATATATATTGTATCGCTGTCCATAACGTACTCATCTATCTATATTGTATCGCTGTCCATAACGTACTCATCTATCTATATTGTATCGCTGTATATAACGTACCCATCTATATATATTGTATCGCTGTCCATAAAGTACTCATCTGTCTATATTGTATTGATGTCCATAACGTACTCATCTATCTATATTGTATCGCTGTCCATAACGTACTCATCTGTCTATATTGTATCGCTGTCCATAACGTACTCATCTACCTATATTGTATCGCTGTCCATAACGTACTCATCTATCTATGTGTCCATAACGTACTCATCTATCTATATTGTATCGCTGTCCATAACGTACTCATCTATCAATAGTGTATCGCTCTTCATAATGTACTCATCAATCTATATTGTATCGCTGTCCATAACGTACTCATATGTCTATATTGTATCGCTGTCCATAACGTACTCATCTATCTATATTGTATCGCTGTCCATAACGTACTCATCTATCTATATTGTATCGCTGTCCATAACGTACTCATCTATCTATATTGTATCGCTGTCCATAACTTACTCATCTGGCTATATTGTATTGATGTCCATAACGTACTCATCTATCTATATTGTATCGCTGTCCATAACGTACTCATCTATCTATATTGTATCGCTGTCCATAACGTACTCATCTATCTATATTGTATCGCTATCCATAACGTACTCATATATCTATATTGTATCGCTGTCCATAAAGTACTCATCTATATATATTGTATCGCTGTCCATAACGTACTCATCTATCTATATTGTATCGCTGTCCATAACGTACTCATCTGTCTATATTGTATCGCAATCCATAACGTACTCATCTATATATATTGTATCGCTGTCCATAACGTACTCATCTATATATTGTATCGCTGTCCATAACGTACTCATCTATGTATATTGTATCGCTGTCCATAACGTACTCATCTATCGATATTGTATCGCTGTCCATAACGTACTCATATATCTATATTGTATCGCTGTCCATAACGTACTCATCTCTCTATAACATGTATTGTATCGCTAACCATAACGTACTCATCTATCTATATTGTATCGCTGTCCATCAATTACTCATCTATCTATATTGTATCGCTGTCCATAACGTACTCATCTGTCTATATTGTATCGCTGTCCATAACGTACTTATCTGTCTATATTGTATCGCTGTCCATAACGTACTCATCTATCTATATTGTATCGCTGTCCATAACGTACTCATCTGTCTATTTTGTATCGCTGTCCATAACGTACTCATCTATCTATATTGTATCGCTGTCCATAACGTACTCATCTGTCTCTATTGTATCGCTGTCCATAACATACTCATATTTCTGTATTGTATCGCTGTCCATAACGTACTCATCTATCTATATTGTATCGCTGTCCATAACGTACTCATCTATCTATATTGTATCGCTGTCCATATCCTACTCATCTATCTATATTGTATCGCTGTCCATAACGTATTCATCTATATATATATTGTATCGCTGTCCATAACGTACTCATCTATATATATTGTATCGCTGTCCATAATGTACTCATCTATATATATACTGTATCGCTGGCCATAACGTACTCATCTGTCTATATTTTATCGCTGTCCATAACGTACTCATCTATCTATATTGTATCGCTGTCCATAACGTACTCATCTGTCTATATTGTATCGCTGTCCATAACGTACTCATCTATCTATATTGTATCGCTGTCCATAACGTACTCATCTGTCTATATTGTATCCCAGTCCATAACGTACTCATCTATATATATTGTATCGCTGTCCATAACGTACTCATCTATCTATATTGTATCGCTGTCCATAACGTACTCATCTGTCTATATTTTATCGCTGTCCATAACGTACTCATCTGTCTATATTGTATCGCTGCCCATAACGTACTCATCTGTATAAATTGTATCGCTGTCCATAACGTACTCATCTGTCTATATTGTATCGCTGTCCATAACGTACTCATCTGTCTATATTGTATCGCTGTCCATTACGTACTCATCTATCTATATTGTATCGCTGTCCATCAATTACTCATCTGTATATATTGTATCGCTGTCCATAACGTACTCATCTGTATATATTGTATCGCTGTCCATAACGTACTCATCTGTATATATTGTATCGCTGTCCATAACGTACTCATCTGTCTATATTGTATCACTGTCCATCAATTACTCATCTGTATATATTGTATCGCTGTCCATAACGTACTCATCTGTATATATTGTATCGCTGTCCATAACGTACTCATCTATCTATATTGTATCGCTGTCCATAACGTACTCATCTGTCTATATTGTATCCCAGTCCATAACGTACTCATCTATATATATTGTATCGCTGTCCATAACGTACTCATCTATATATATTGTATCGCTGTCCATAACGTACTCATCTATGTATATTGTATCGCTGTCCATAATGTTCTCATCTATCTATATTGTATCGCTGTCCATAACGTACTCATCTGTCTATATTTTATCGCTGTCCATAACGTACTCATCTGTCTATATTGTATCGCTGTCCATAACGTATTCATCTGTCTATATTGTATCGCTGTCCATAACGTACTCATCTATCTATATTGTATCGCTGTCCATAACGTACTCATCTGTCTATATTGTATCGCTGTCCATAACGTACTCCTCTATCTATATTGTATCGCTGTCCATAACGTACTCATGTATCTATATGGTATCGCTGTCCATAACGTACTCATGTATCTATATGGTATCGCTGTCCATAACGTACCCATCTATATATATTGTATCGCTGTCCATAAAGTACTCATCTGTCTATATTGTATTGATGTCCATAACGTACTCATCTATCTATATTGTATCGCTGTCCATAACGTACTCATCTGTCTATATTGTATCGCTGTCCATAACGTACTCATCTATCTATATTGTATCGCTGTCCATAACGTACTCATCTATCTATGTGTCCATAACGTACTCATCTATCTATATTGTATCGCTGTCCATAACGTACTCATCTATCAATAGTGTATCGCTGTTCATAATGTACTCATCAATCTATATTGTATCGCTGTCCATAACGTACTCATATGTCTATATTGTATCGCTGTCCATAACGTACTAATCTATCTATAGTGTATCGCTGTCCATAACATACTCATCTATCTATATTGTATCGCTGTCCATAACGTACTCATCTGTATATGTTGTATCGCTGTCCATAACGTACTCATCTATCTATATTGTATCGCTGTCCATAACGTACTAATCTGTCTATATTGTATCGCTGTCCATAACGTACTCATCTATCTATATTGTATCGCTGTCCATAACGTACTCATCTATATATATTGTATCGCTGTCCATAACGTACTCATCTATCTATATTGTATCGCTGTCCATAACGTACTCATCTGTCTATATTGTATCGCTGTCCATAACGTACTCATCTATCTATATTGTATCGCTGTCCATAACGTACTCATCTATCTATGTGTCCATAACGTACTCATCTATCTATATTGTATCGCTGTCCATAACGTACTCATCTATCAATAGTGTATCGCTGTTCATAATGTACTCATCAATCTATATTGTATCGCTGTCCATAACGTACTCATATGTCTATATTGTATCGCTGTCCATAACGTACTCATCTATCTATATTGTATCGCTGTCCATAACGTACTCATCTATCTATATTGTATCGCTGTCCATAACGTACTCATCTATCTATATTGTATCGCTGTCCATAACTTACTCATCTGGCTATATTGTATTGATGTCCATAACGTACTCATCTATCTATATTGTATCGCTGTCCATAACGTACTCATCTATCTATATTGTATCGCTGTCCATAACGTACTCATCTATCTATATTGTATCGCTATCCATAACGTACTCATATATCTATATTGTATCGCTGTCCATAAAGTACTCATCTATATATATTGTATCGCTGTCCATAACGTACTCATCTATCTATATTGTATCGCTGTCCATAACGTACTCATCTGTCTATATTGTATCGCAGTCCATAACGTACTCATCTATATATTTTGTATCGCTGTCCATAACGTACTCATCTATATATTGTATCGCTGTCCATAACGTACTCATCTATGTATATTGTATCGCTGTCCATAACGTACTCATCTATCTATATTGTATCGCTGTCCATAACGTACTCATCTATCTATATTGTATCGCTGTCCATAACGTACTCATCTCTCTATAATATGTATTGTATCGCTAACCATAACGTACTCATCTATCTATATTGTATCGCTGTCCATCAATTACTCATCTATCTATATTGTATCGCTGTCCATAACGTACTCATCTGTCTATATTGTATCGCTGTCCATAACGTACTTATCTGTCTATATTGTATCGCTGTCCATAACGTACTCATCTATCTATATTGTATCGCTGTCCATAACGTACTCATCTGTCTATTTTGTATCGCTGTCCATAACGTACTCATCTATCTATATTGTATCGCTGTCCATAACGTACTCATCTGTCTCTATTGTATCGCTGTCCATAACATACTCATATTTCTGTATTGTATCGCTGTCCATAACGTACTCATCTATATATATACTGTATCGCTGGCCATAACGTACTCATCTGTCTATATTTTATCGCTGTCCATAACGTACTAATCTATCTATAGTGTATCGCTGTCCATAACATACTCATCTATCTATATTGTATCGCTGTCCATAACGTACTCATCTGTATATGTTGTATCGCTGTCCATAACGTACTCATCTATCTATATTGTATCGCTGTCCATAACGTACTAATCTGTCTATATTGTATCGCTGTCCATAACGTACTCATCTATATATATACTGTATCGCTGGCCATAACGTACTCATCTGTCTATATTTTATCGCTGTCCATAACGTACTAATCTATCTATAGTGTATCGCTGTCCATAACATACTCATCTATCTATATTGTATCGCTGTCCATAACGTACTCATCTGTATATGTTGTATCGCTGTCCATAACGTACTCATCTATCTATATTGTATCGCTGTCCATAACGTACTAATCTGTCTATATTGTATCGCTGTCCATAACGTACTCATCTATCTATATTGTATCGCTGTCCATAACGTACTCATCTATATATATTGTATCGCTGTCCATAACGTACTCATCTATCTATATTGTATCGCTGTCCATAACGTACTCATCTATCTATATTGTATCGCTGTATATAACGTACCCATCTATATATATTGTATCGCTGTCCATAAAGTACTCATCTGTCTATATTGTATTGATATCCATAACGTACTCATCTATCTATATTGTATCGCTGTCCATAACGTACTCATCTGTCTATATTGTATCGCTGTCCATAACGTACTCATCTATCTATATTGTATCGCTGTCCATAACGTACTCATCTATCTATGTGTCCATAACCTACTCATCTATCTATATTGTATCGCTGTCCATAACGTACTCATCTATCAATAGTGTATCGCTGTTCATAATGTACTCATCAATCTATATTGTATCGCTGTCCATAACGTACTCATATGTCTATATTGTATCGCTGTCCATAACGTACTCATCTATCTATATTGTATCGCTGTCCATAACGTACTCATCTATCTATATTGTATCGCTGTCAATAACGTACTCATCTATCTATATTGTATCGCTGTCCATAACTTACTCATCTGGCTATATTGTATTGATGTCCATAACGTACTCATCTATCTATATTGTAACGCTGTCCATAACGTACTCATCTATCTATATTGTATCGCTGTCCATAACGTACTCATCTATCTATATTGTATCGCTATCCATAACGTACTCATATATCTATATTGTATCGCTGTCCATAAAGTACTCATCTATATATATTGTATCGCTGTCCATAACGTACTCATCTATCTATATTGTATCGCTGTCCATAACGTACTCATCTGTCTATATTGTATCGCAATCCATAACGTACTCATCTATCTATATTGTATCGCTGTCCATAACGTACTCATCTCTCTATAATATGTATTGTATCGCTAACCATAACGTACTCATCTATCTATATTGTATCGCTGTCCATCAATTACTCATCTATCTATATTGTATCGCTGTCCATAACGTACTCATCTGTCTATATTGTATCGCTGTCCATAACGTACTTATCTGTCTATATTGTATCGCTGTCCATAACGTACTCATCTATCTATATTGTATCGCTGTCCATAACGTACTCATCTGTCTATTTTGTATCGCTGTCCATAACGTACTCATCTATCTATATTGTATCGCTGTCCATAACGTACTCATCTGTCTCTATTGTATCGCTGTCCATAACATACTCATATTTCTGTATTGTATCGCTGTCCATAACGTACTCATCTATCTATATTGTATCGCTGTCCATAACGTACTCATATATCTATATTGTATCGCTGTCGATATCCTACTCATCTATCTATATTGTATCGCTGTCCATAACGTATTCATCTATATATATATTGTATCGCTGTCCATAACGTACTCATCTATATATATTGTATCGCTGTCCATAATGTACTCATCTATATATATACTGTATCGCTGGCCATAACGTACTCATCTGTCTATATTTTATCGCTGTCCATAACGTACTCATCTATCTATATTGTATCGCTGTCCATAACGTACTCATCTGTCTATATTGTATCGCTGTCCATAACGTACTCATCTATCTATATTGTATCGCTGTCCATAACGTACTCATCTGTCTATATTGTATCCCAGTCCATAACGTACTCATCTATATATATTGTATCGCTGTCCATAACGTACTCATCTATCTATATTGTATCGCTGTCCATAACGTACTCATCTGTCTATATTTTATCGCTGTCCATAACGTACTCATCTGTCTATATTGTATCGCTGCCCATAACGTACTCATCTGTATAAATTGTATCGCTGTCCATAACGTACTCATCTGTCTATATTGTATCGCTGTCCATAACGTACTCATCTGTCTATATTGTATCGCTGTCCATTACGTACTCATCTATCTATATTGTATCGCTGTCCATCAATTACTCATCTGTATATATTGTATCGCTGTCCATAACGTACTCATCTGTATATATTGTATCGCTGTCCATAACGTACTCATCTGTATATATTGTATCGCTGTCCATAACGTACTCATCTGTCTATAATGTATCACTGTCCATCAATTACTCATCTGTATATATTGTATCGCTGTCCATAACGTACTCATATGTATATATTGTATCGCTGTCCATAACGTACTCATCTATCTATATTGTATCGCTGTCCATAACGTACTCATCTGTCTATATTGTATCCCAGTCCATAACGTACTCATCTATATATATTGTATCGCTGTCCATAACGTACTCATCTATATATATTGTATCGCTGTCCATAACGTACTCATCTATGTATATTGTATCGCTGTCCATAACGTTCTCATCTATCTATATTGTATCGCTGTCCATAACGTACTCATCTGTCTATATTTTATCGCTGTCCATAACGTACTCATCTGTCTATATTGTATCGCTGTCCATAACGTATTCATCTGTCTATATTGTATCGCTGTCCATAACGTACTCATCTATCTATATTGTATCGCTGTCCATAACGTACTCATCTGTCTATATTGTATCGCTGTCCATAACGTACTCCTCTATCTATATTGTATCGCTGTCCATAACGTACTCATGTATCTATATGGTATCGCTGTCCATAACGTACTCATGTATCTATATGGTATCGCTGTCCATAACGTACTCATCTGTCTATATTGTATCGCTGTCCATAACGTACTCATCTATATATATTGTATCGCTGTCCATCAATTACTCATCTGTATATATTGTATCGCTGTCCATAACGTACTCATCTGTATATATTGTATCGCTGTCCATAACGTACTCATCTGTATATATTGTATCGCTGTCCATAACGTACTCATCTTTCTATATTGTATCACTGTCCATCAATTACTCATCTGTATATATTGTATCGCTGTCCATAACGTACTCATCTGTATATTTTGTATCGCTGTCCATAACGTACTCATCTATCTATATTATATAGCTGTCCATAACGTACTCATCTGTCTATATTGTATCCCAGTCCATAACGTACTCATCTATATATATTGTATCGCTGTCCATAACGTACTCATCTATATATATATTGTATCGCTGTCCATAACTTACTCATCTATGCATATTGTATCGCTGTCCATAACGTTCTCATCTATCTATATTGTATAGCTGTCCATAACGTACTCATCTGTCTATATTTTATCGCTGTCCATAACGTACTCATCTGTCTATATTGTATCGCTGTCCATAACGTACTCATGTATCTATATGGTATCGCTGTCCATAGCGTACTCATCTGTCTATATTGTATCGCTGTCCATAACGTACTCATCTCTCTATAATATGTATTGTATCGCTAACCGTAACGTACTCATCTATCTATATTGTATCGCTGTCCATCAATTACTCATCAATCTATATTGTATCGCTGTCCATAACGTACTCATCTATCTATATTGTATCGCTGTCCATAACGTACTCATCTGTCTATATTGTATCGCTGTCCATAACGTACTCATCTATCTATATTGTATCGCTGTCCATAACGTACTCATCTGTCTATATTGTATCACTGTCCATAACGTACTCATCTGTCTATATTGTATCGCTGTCCATAACGTACTCATCTATATATATATTGTATCGCTGTCCATAACGTACTCATCTATATATATATATACTGTATCGCTGGCCATAGCGTACTCATCTGTCTATTTTGTATCGCTGTCCATAACGTACTCATGGATCTATATTGTATCGCTGTCCATAACGTACTCATCTATCTATATTGTATCGCTGTCCATAACGTACTCATCTGTATATATTATATCGCTGTCCATAACGTACTCATCTATCTATATTGTATCGCTGTCCATAATGTACTAATCTGTCTATATTGTATCGCTGTCCATAACGTACTCATCTGTCTATATTGTATCGCTGTCCATTACGTACTCATCTATCTATATTGTATCGCAGTCCATCAATTACTCATCTGTATATATTGTATCGCTGTCCATAACGTACTCATCTGTATATATTGTATCGCTGTCCATAACGTACTCATCTTTCTATATTGTATCACTGTCCATCAATTACTCATCTGTATATATTGTATCGCTGTCCATAACGTACTCATCTGTATATATTGTATCGCTGTCCATAACTTACTCATCTTTCTATATTGTATCGCTGTCCATAACGTACTCATGTATCTATATTGTATCGCTGTCCATCAATTACTCATCTGTATATATTGTATCGCTGTCCATAACGTACTCATCTGTCTATAGTGTATCGCTGTCCATCAATTACTCATCTGTATATATTGTATCGCTGTCCATAACGTACTCATCTATCTATATTGAGTCGCTATCCATAACGTACTCATCTATCGATATTGTATCGCTGTCCATAACGTACTCATCTATCTATATTGTATCGCTGTCCATAACGTACTCATCTACCTATATTGTATCGATGTCCATAACGTACTCATCTATCTATATTGTATCGCTGTCCATAACGTACTCATCTATAAATATTGTATCACTGTCCATAACGTACTCATCTATGTATGTTGTATCGCTGTCCATAACGTACTCATCTGTCTATATTTTATCGTTGTCCATAACGTACTCATTTATATATATTGTATCGCTGTCCATAACGTACTCATCTATCTATATTGCTGTCCATAACGTACTCATCTATATATTGTATCGCTGTCCATAACGTACTCATCTATCTATATTGTATTGCTGTCCATAACGTACCAATATACCTATATCGTATCGATGTCCATAACGTACTCATCTATCTATATTGTATCGCTGTCCATAACGTACTCATCTATAAATATTGTATCACTGTCCATAACGTACTCATCTATGTATATTGTATCGCTGTCCATAACGTACTCATCTGTCTATATTTTATAGTTGTCCATAACGTACTCATCTATCTATATTGTATCGCTGTCCATAACGTACTCATCTATCTATATTGTATCGCTGTCCATAACGTACTCATATATATATATATTGTTTCGCTGTCCATAACGTAATCATCTGTCTATATTGTATCGCTGTCCATAACGTACTCATCTATATATAGTGTATCGCTGTCCATAACGTACTCATCTATATAAATTGTATCGATGTCCATAACGTACTCATCTATCTATATTGTATCGCTGTCCATAACGTACTCATCTATCTAAATTGTATCGCTGCCCATAACGTACTCATCTATCTATATTGTATCGCTGTCCATAACGTACTCATCTATTTATATTGTATCGCTGTCCATAACATACTCATCTATCTATATTGTATCGCTGTCCATAACGTACTCATCTATCTATATTGTATCGCTGTCCATAACGTACTCATCTATCTATATTGTATCGCTGTCCATAAATACTCATCTGTCTATATTGTATCGCTGTCCATAACGTACTCATCTATCTATATTGTATCGCTGTCCATAACGTACTCATCTATCTATATTGTATCACTGTCCATAAGGTACTCATCGATCTATATTGTATCGCTGTTCATAACGTACTCATCTATCTATATTGTATCGCTGTACATAACGTACTCATCTGTCAATATTGTATCGCTGTCCATAACGTACTCAACTATATATATTGTATCGCTGTCCAGACCATACTCATCTGTCTATTTTGTATCGCTGTCCATAACGTACTCATGGATCTATATTGTATCGCTGTCCATAACGTACTCATCTATCTATATTGTATCGCTGTCCATAACGTACTCATCTATATATATTGTATCGCTGTCCATAACGTACTAATCTATATATATTGTATCACTGTCCATAACGTACTCATCTATATATATATTGTATAGTTGTCCATATCGTACTAATCTATATATATTGTATCACTGTCCATAACGTACTCATCTATATATATATTGTATAGTTGTCCATTACGTACTCATCTGTCTATATTGTATCGTTGTCCAAAATGTACTCATCTGTCTATATTGTATCGCTGTCCATAACGTACTCTATCTGTCTATATTGTAGCGCTGTCCATAACGTACTCATCTCTCTATATTGTATCGTTGTCCATAACGTACTCATCTGTCTATATTGTATCGCTGTCCATAACGTACTCATCTATCTATGTGGTATCGTTATCCATAACGTACTCATGTATCTATATTGTATCGCTGTCCATAACGTACTCATCTATCTATGTTGTATCGTTGTCCATGACGTACTCATCTATCAATATTGTATCGCTGTCCATAACGTACTCATCTATCTATGTGGTATCGTTGTCCATAACGTACTCATATATCTATATTGTATCGCTGTCTATAACGTACTCATCTATCTATATTGTATCGCTGTCCATAACGTACTCATCTGTCTCTATTGTATCGCTGTCCATAACGTACTCATATTTCTGTATTGTATCGCTGTCCGTAACGTACTCATCTATCTATATTGTATCGCTGTCCATAACGTACTCATCTATCTATATTGTATCGCTGTCCATAACGTACTCATCTGTCTATATTGTATCGCTGTCCATAACGTACTCATCTATCTATATTGTATCGCTGTCCATAACGTACTCATCTGTCTATATTGTATCGCTGTCCATTACGTACTCATCTATCTATATTGTATCGCTATCCATCAATTACTCATCTGTATATATTGTATCGCTGTCCATAACGTACTCATCTGTATATATTGTATCGCTGTCCATAACGTACTCATCTTTCTATATTGTATCACTGTCCATCAATTACTCATCTGTATATATTGTATCGCTGTCCATAACGTACTCATCTGTATATATTGTATCGCTGTCCATAACGTACTCATCTATCTGTATTGTAACGCTGTCCATAACGTACTCATCTGTCTATATTGTATCCCAGTCCATAATAAACTCATCTATATATATTGTATCGCTGTCCATAACGTACTCATCTATATATATTGTATCGCTGTCCATAACTTACTCATCTATGTATATTGTATCGCTGTCCATAACGTTCTCATCTATCTATATTGTAGCGCTGTCCATAACGTACTCATCTGTCTATATTGTATCGCTGTCCATAACGTACTCATCTGTCTATATTGTATCGCTGTCCATAACGTACTCATCTATCTATATTGTATCGCTGTCCATAACGTACTCATGTATCTATATGGTATCGCTGTCCTTAGCGTACTCATCTGTCTATATTGTATCGCTGTCCATAATGTACTAATCCATATATATTGTATCGCTGTCCATAACGTACTCATCTATCTATATTGTATCGCTGTCCATAACGTATTCATCTATATATATATTGTATCGCTGTCCATAACGTACTCATCTATATATATTGTATCGCTGTCCATAACGTACTCATCTATATATATTGTATCGCTGTCCATAACGTACTCATCTATATATATTGTATCGCTGTCCATAACGTATTCATCTATATATATTGTATCGCTGGCCATAACGTACTCATCTGTCTATATTGTATCGCTGTCCATAACGTACTCATGGATCTATATT
>JABXNX010003611.1:0-26021 GCA_014843695.1 Archivesica marissinica | reverse complement strand
TATGTTCCATTAATACTGTGCATGTATGTTCCATTAATACTGTGCATGTATGTTCCATTAATACTGTGCATGTATGTTCCATTAATACTGTGCATGTATGTTCCATTAATACTGTGCATGTATGTTCCATTAATGTCAAACCCCTTTCGGGGACATAGACATGTTTTCCTGGGCACGTTTAGCCGACCTATGCGGTTAACCAGTACTAAGCAAAGTGAGTAAGGTGCCTTGCTCAATGACACTACGTATGTGGCCTGACCAAGTATCAAACCCGGAACCGTTCTATTTTATTGGTTGGAAAAAATGTGTCTGTTAATATGATGTAGCAACTGAGCTATTGTTGACATATTGTTGAGTTGGGGTTTTTAATGGTGCCAAATTACACTAAATACGGTATTTAGGTTTCATAAACATATGAGATATGGAAACAAAACCTTGTTGGTTGGAAGCAGAGATACAGTAATGTATGTAAAATTTAGTATGAATTTATTTGTTGTCGTGGCGAACTCTTTAGAAGAACATATTGGTTTTTGGCGGATACAGAAGAATCAGGGTTCGCATCCCTGGTTCTGGAGATGCCCATGTATTTAGCACCATTACATGGGACATGCAATATAGTGCCATCCAAAAGATCACTAATATTATTAAGGTGAGATGGGGGGGGATTGTATTCACAACTCAGAACCTACAAGGATCCTCTACGAGACGGCCCTTTTCATTTAAGGTCCTCTACTTTCTCAGGGTTTTGTCGACATAATGGGGCTGATGTACGCACATGGATTTCATTGGTTAACATCACAGCAGTCCAGTCTTGGCTTCAAAATATACTTTTTTGGTGACAAAAATCCCCTACTCCAAGAGGGATGTTTGCCATTTTGGCCTCAAATAGGCAGTGTTTAAGTCACGCAGAATACCTAACTAGGTCAAGCTTCAATGGGTACTATCGTTAATGATTTGTTGACCGATCCTTTCCAATTTATTTACATACATGACGGGCGCTTAACCCTTTCAACACCACAGACCTCTAAATAGGCGTACAAAAAGTGTAGATCCAGATGAGCCGGCTCGTAACGAGCCGTCTCATCAGGATCTGCACTTTTTGCCAGTAATATTACAATTTTTAAAAAATAATTTACCCATTTTGATAAATGAACTGATCCAAATGTAATTTTCTTATTAATTTAATTGGTCTAAGAATGTCATGGACCAGTCTATGGCAGTTACTTGGTGTTGAATGGGTTAACAATAAAAGCACATGTATTTGAATACCGTATAAAATGATATAGTGAATAATGGACTTACAGTGAAGTTGTTAACTGTTCCACCCTTCAGCAGACGGCGAACCAAGTTCACGGTCGCATGATACCCGGGTGAATCCAGTTTCATGAAGTAGGACAGATACGTCATGCCGGATAGCTCGTCGAGATCAGTGCTTGATAAATCTTCCGGACGTACGACAAGAGGAATATCGAAATGCTGCTTGGCGAGCATCATCGCATTGCGGCAATTATCTAGCCTGTAACAAAGATATGTAGGTTGTTACTGTTGATGCATATTAAATTGGCAGAAATACACAAAGACATTAAGGCCAACCCATTGCTGGAAATAGGGTGTTAAATACATTATTCCGTTCGGTGTTAAATATTATATTCCGTTAATTCTTCACCATCTTGTAGTACCCTTCACCATCTTGTAGTACCCTTCACCATATTGTAGTACCCTTCACCATCTTGTAGTACCATTCACCATCTTGTAGTACCTTTCACCATTTTGTACTCTTCACCATCTTGTAGTACCTTTCACCATTTTGTACCTTTCACCATCTTGTACCAATCACCATCTTATACCCTTCACCCTCTTTGTATTTTGATTTAGGTTGGAATGGGATAAATGTTTTAGGTTGAAATGGAATAAATGTTTTAGGTTGAAATGGGATAAATGTTTTAGGTTGAAATGGGATAAATGTTTTAGGTTTGAATGGAATAAATGTTTTAGGTTGAAATGGGATAAATGTTTTAGGTTGGAATGGGATAAATGTTTTAGGTTGGAATGGGATAAATGTTTTAGGTTGAAATGGGATAAATGTTTTAGGTTGGAATGGGATAAATGTTTTAGGTTGAAATGGGATAAATGTTTTAGGTTTGAATGGGATAAATGTTTAGGTTGAAATGGGATAAATGTTTTAGGTTTGAATGGAATAAATGTTTTAGGTTGGACTGGTTTTTTAGGGAGAAGTGGGGCCCCCAGAGGGCGAAATTCGGGTCCCTAGCACGACTATTTCGCCCCACGTCGCCCTCTAGAATGATCCCTGTCAATGATACAGGCTTCATTATTTGGCTTAAGCGTATTATGAAAACATTTCTGAAAAGGTACAAACGTGCCTAATTGATTGCAGGCCATGAGAACACTGTCGACCCGTTTCCTTTAAAATACAGTCAAACCAACGCACATAGCCAGTGGAGTGAAAACAAGTGGTACACAACAATATACATACCCATCTGATCTGCTTAGATGGCGCCATTCGGGACACAACCCTGGCCGGCAGAAGTCAATCAGAGCGCTGTAATGTAATAAGAAGTAGATACAGTCAAACCTGTCTTAAGTAGCCAGCCCAGGGAATCACAGAAAGCGATTGCTTAATGCTTAACACAGGTGGCTGGTTAATAGAGGTCAAAGGTTATAATAAAACAGCATATTGGGAATATGGAAACTGGTTGCTTAATACAGGTTGGCTGCTTAATACAGGTTGGCTGCTTAATACAGGTTGGCTGCTTAATACAGGTTGGCTGCTTAATGGAGGTCAAAGGAATAATAAAACAAATTGGGAATATGGAAACTGGCTACTTAATACAGGTTGGCTGCTTAATGGAGGTCAAAGGAATAATAAAACAAATTGGGAATATGGAAACTGGCTGCTTAATACAGGTTGGCTGCTTAATGGAGGTCAAAGGTATAATAAAACAAATTGGGAATATGGAAACTGGCTGCTTAATACAGGTTGGCTGCTTAATGGAGGTCAAAGGAATAATAAAACAAATTGGGAATATGGAAACTGGCTGCTTAATACAGGTTGGCTGCTTAATGGAGGTCAAAGGAATAATAAAACAAATTGGGAATATGGAAACTGGCTGCTTAATACAGGTTGGCTGCTTAATGGAGGTTAAAGGAATAATAAAACAAATTGGGAATATGGAAACTGGCTGCTTAATACAGGTTGGCTGCTTAATGGAGGTCAAAGGAATAATAAAACAAATTGGGAATATGGAAACTGGCTGCTTAATACAGGTTGGCTGCTTAATGGAGGTCAAAGGAATAATAAAACAAATTGGGAATATGGAAACTGGCTGCTTAATACAGGTTGGCTGCTTAATGGAGGTCAAAGGAATAATAAAACAAATTGGGAATATGGAAACTGGCTGCTTAATACAGGTTGGCTGCTTAATGGAGGTTAAAGGAATAATAAAACAAATTGGGAATATGGAAACTGGCTGCTTAATACAGGTTGGCTGCTTAATGGAGGTCAAAGGAATAATAAAACAAATTGGGAATATGGAAACTGGCTGCTTAATACAGGTTGGCTGCTTAATGGAGGTCAAAGGTATAATAAAACAAATTGGGAATATGGAAACTGGCTGCTTAATACAGGTTGGCTGGTTGAGGTGACCATTACCATAGGTTTCACTGTACATGCGAAATCATTGAATATTTAGTGTTTGCATGTGACCAATTGTTTGTTTCTGAGGTTTAAAGTCACACCGACAGTTTGAGCAATATGGCGACTCTCCGGCTGTTATTGGTGGAGGAAGTTCCCCAAGTGCCCATCCGAGCTGTATTTCAGGCACGGATGGGCATCCAGGTAAAACCACCGACCTTCCACAAGCCAGCAGGATAGCTACCTCGCATGAAAGAATTAGATTCCAAACTGCAGCACTCAGCAGTGAGAGAAGCAAATGAGTTGCATGTGACCGCAACAGTCAACTTACATTAAAATAACACAATATATGCAAATGGGTCAAGGTTAGATGTACAGATGGAGCACTTAGTGATCAGGAGAACGGTGTGCAACATATCAGCTGAATCTGTCAAGAGATGATGAAGTCATTAAGTGCAAACCAGTTTTCATTCATTCCCAGGCCTCCAATAAAACACATTTCATCCACATCCAATTAACGTTAATTGAGTGCAAACCAGTTTTCTAATATTAGTAACAGTGATCTCTACCCATCATTCACAGGCCTCCAATAAAACACATTTCATCTATATATATCATTTCCAATTAAAGTTAATCGAGTGGAAACCAGTTTTCTATTATAATACAGTGGTTAAGGAAACAATCGTGCAAAATTGGAGAAAAACACGAAAATTGGCATACGGGATTGCGTGTAGATTGAGAGGAACTTGTCACCCATCGGCAACACCAACGCATCAGGTCGCCATCTTGAGTTTCAAAATGGCCACCATACAAATACGATTTAGTTTTAAAACAGTGTATTTCAAACAATACAACATAATTTGTTTTTATACATTTTCAGGGCCAATAAATACATTCATGACATGCCCAGTCGGTTCATATAAATTTTCAAGATTGCCGACATGATTTATCAAATATGCTATGATATCCGTTTTCTATTAATAGAATAGAATATTAATGATGACCTTAACCCAAATAGCCTAATTGCAAACCCAACTTGTCTATGCCCCCACCCCAACCAATATAAACGATACAAAGTCACAGTATCCTTTGAAATCGACTTACTGAAGCGCAATTCCATCATTCCAGTCGGATGTAAAGTTTGTGACTTTACGGTCGGGAATTACCGCCTGTAACCAGCATATCATCAGCTTCTTGGTTGGGAATTTGCTCTTGCCGATCTGATAGCGGAGAATAAGATGCCAAATAAGACCCAGAATAAGCTTAAGATTTCCATCAACCACATCTTCCGGTCCTGAAACAGAGTAATCAAACATGAATTTACCTTCAAAATTTTCCTTCAAACATGAATTTTCCTTCAAACATGAATTTTCCTTCAAACATGAATTTTCCTAACAACTCTGTCGTTCGATTGTTGGTTTGTTTTGGGGGTTAAAGTTGCACCATACAGCTATTATTGGTGGAGGACGTCCCTGGGTTCCCCTCTGTACAGTATTACAGGAACGGACAGGCACCCGGGTTGAACCACCAACCTACTGCAAGCATGCTGGACAGCTTCCTCACATTAAATAATTCATTAATTAGTGGAAGTCATGATAGCGCAGTGTGATGCACGTTCACTTCAGGTGCGAAAGGTCCGGAGTTCGAACCCCGCTGGCGCCGTTATGATAGTGACCTTAGGCAAGGCATTTAAATTCCACATTGCCTCTTCTCTCTCTCCCTCGTGGCGATGGATTCCATCAGGAATGAGGTCTCGAGAGTGATTAACATAAGTTGTAAGAACTTGTTTCGCAATTGAGCTAAAATAAATTTGTATAAACTAAATAATTAAACATCCATAGCGGGATTCGAACCCACAGCGGTGATTTGAAGTTAACGACCGTAACCACTGGGTATGTGGAAGTAGTAGACAGAGTGCATTTTGAGACGAAACTGTATTTATAGAATAATGTAGCTCGATTGCGAAAATAGTTCTGACGACATATATAATTAATATAAGAGCTAAAATTAATTTTTTCTAAACTAAAGATTGTAGCCAATAAAATGATCATTGTTCTTATGTTTATTTAGTATAACAATCAACAATCACATTTATTGTCTTATATTAGGTGCTATTTAATTTATTTATTTATATACAAATTTATTTTAGCTTGATTGCGAAACAAGTTCATACAACTTATATTAATCACTCTCAAGACCTCATTCCTAATGGAATCCATCATCACGAGGGAGAGAGAAGTGGAAATGTGGAATTTAAATATCTTACGGGTACAATCATAACGGCTCCATCTGGGGCGGACCTCAGGGCCTTTTGCTCCTGCAGCTAACTCGATACCACTGCGCTATCACGACTTCCACAAAAGTACTATTTAAATATTCATCCTGTATTTTAGTTGTTTTCAACATTCAATTCTTTAGCAGTTTTACTTATGTTTTGTTCCTAACATACGTTTGCCGGAAAACAATATAATAGCTGCATCTAGTATACATTGTACATGTAGCATGCCACGCAGACAGCACAAAAACACATCATATAACTGAAAACAGTATAATAGCTGTATCTAGTATACATTGTACATGTAGCATGCCACGCAGACAGCACAAAAACACACCATATAGCTGAACACAGTATAATAGCTAATGCTACTGCATCTTAGTTTACATTGTACATGTAGCATGCCACGTAGACAGCACAAAAACACACCATATAACTGAAAACAGTATAATAGCTAATGCTACTGTATCTAGTATACATTGTACATGTAGCATGCCACGTAGACAGCACAAAAACACACCATATAACTGAACACAGTATAATAGCTAATGCTACTGCATCTTAGTTTACATTGTACATGTAGCATGCCACGCAGACAGCACAAAAACACACCATATAACTGAAAACAGTATAATAGCTAATGCTACTGTATCTAGTATACATTGTACATGTAGCATGCCACGTAGACAGCACAAAAACACCCATATAACTGAACACAGTATAATAGCTAATGCTACTGTATATAGTATACATTGTACATGTAGCATGCCACGCAGACAGCACAAAAACACACCATATAACTGAACACAGTATAATAGCTAATGCTACTGTATATAGTATACATTGTACATGTAGCCCACGCACGCGGCAGACAGCACAAAAACACACCATATAGCTGATAGTGAATAAGTAAATATTTGAATGCACACATAAAACACATACATGGTTTTGTTAATGTTAACTTGCTAAGGATGCAAATAAATCTTGCAGGTACAAATTTATCAAATATAGACAGATCTTAGTATACGTCATCAACCTGCTGTCTCGTGAAACTAGCGTAGGTAGGTAAATAAATGACAACTAGATTCCCTCTGTGCCCGAAGGAAAAACACAATTAATGGATACACCTGACTTATCAAACTGTCAACACACCCAACGTGAACATAAAGACATAGTCACTAATGATGCGCCTTGTTTTCTATGAATAGAGTAACCATAGCGATAGATATTTGGTGGTTTATTGAAATAATTTTAAGTATAATCTAGAGGAAGGCACTCTGAGAGATACAGACCCCTGCGTTGGTACACATGAACAATTTGT
This sequence comes from Archivesica marissinica, assembly GCA_014843695.1. Classification (NCBI taxonomy): domain Eukaryota; kingdom Metazoa; phylum Mollusca; class Bivalvia; order Venerida; family Vesicomyidae; genus Archivesica; species Archivesica marissinica. Next base: position 18,773 of record JABXNX010003611.1, on the reverse strand, counting down.
TTCGTTTCTTTTGTGTGGCTTAAAGTTGCACCAACAGCATAGGTTACATGTACAGACGGTTCAGTAGTCCAGTGGTAACACGCTGGACTGTGATCCAGGGATCGCATGTTCGATCCCCCGTCTGACCCTAATAAAATTAAGTCTTTCATATGGGACGTTAAACCGAGGTCTTGTGTCGGTGCTGTAGGCCATGTGCTTAAAAGAACCAGAGTAGACTCTAGAATGGGTCTCTGTCTGTATCATTGCACTATTCTCTAAAAATCTAAAATGACTAATCTCTTCAGGAGGCGTTGCTCATATTGGCAACCGGTAGCGACTATAAATAAACGTAAAAACACACACACAAGGTTACATGTATATGGGCAACTCTACGGCTATTATTGGTGGAGCAATACCCTAGGCACCCCCGCCCCCCCCCCCCGAGCAGTATTTCAGGCACGGATGGCCATCTGGTAGAACCACAGACCTTCTGCAAGCTAGTTGGATAGCTTCCTCACATGAAGAATTAATTAGACATTCCAAGTGAGATTCCAACCTACAGCAGTGAGAGACAATGACCGTAACCACTCGTCAAGGGCCCTGACACAAGAACAAACTAGAGTATAGCCACTTGTCAAGGGAGGGCCCTGACACAAGAACAAACTAGAGTATAGCCACTCGTCAATGGAGGGCCCTGACACAAGAACAAACTAGAGTATAGCCACTCATCAATGGAGGGCCCTGACACAAGAACAAACTAGAGTATAGCCACTCATCAAGGGAGGGCCCTGACACAAGAACAAACTAGAGTATAGCCACTCGTCAATGGAGGGCCCTGACACAAGAACAAACTAGAGTATAACCATTCGTCAATGGAGGGCCCTGACACAAGAACAAACTAGAGTACAGCCACTCGTCAATGGAGGGCCCTGACACAAGAACAAACTAGAGTATAGTCACTCGTCAATGGAGGGCCCTGACACAAGAACAAACTAGAGTATAACCACTTGTCAATGGAGGGCCCTGACACAAGAACAAACTAGAGTATAGCCACTGGTCAATGGAGGGCCCTGACACAAGAACAAACTAGAGTATAGCCACTCGTCAATGGAGGGCCCTGACACAAGAACAGACTAGAGTATAGCCACTCGTCAATGGAGGGCCCTGACACAAGAACAAACTAGAGTATAGCCACTCATCAATGGAGGGCCCTGACACAAGAACAAACTAGAGTATAGCCACTCATCAATGGAGGGCCCTGACACAAGAACAAACTAGAGTATAGCCACTCGTCAATGGAGGGCCCTGACACAAGAACAAACTAGAGTATAGCCACTCGTCAATGGAGGGCCCTGACACAAGAACAAACTAGAGTATAGCCACTGGTCAATGGAGGGCCCTGACACAAGAACAAACTAGAGTATAGCCACTCGTCAATGGAGGGCCCTGACACAAGAACAAACTAGAGTATAGCCACTCGTCAATGGAGGGCCCTGATACAAGAACAAACTAGAGTATAGCCACTCATCAATGGAGGGCCCTGACACAAGAACAAACTAGAGTATAACCACTGGTCAATGGAGGGCCCTGACACAAGAACAAACTAGAGTATAGCCACTCATCAATGGAGGGCCCTGACACAAGAACAAACTAGAGTATAGCACACACACAGATACAAACCCCTGTGTTGGTATTTGACACAAGAACAAACTAGAGTATAGCACACAGAGATGCAAACCCCTGTGTTGGTATTTGACACAAGAACAAACTAGAGTATAGCACACAGAGATGCTAACCCGTGTGTTGGTATTTGACACAAGAACAAAATGAATTATTTATGTGGTATATAGTCAATGTACAGTCAATGAGAGTTGACAGCTGACTGCCCTGACTACAGGTCTTGACAGCTGACTGCCCTGACTACATGTATTGACAGCTGACTGCCCTGACTACAGGTCTTGACAGCTGACTGCCCTGACTACAGGTCTTGACTGAATTGTCACAAAATAGAATCATTTCATCGATTACATGAATTGTATACAGTCAAACCTGTCTTAAGCAGGTTGCCATGGGTATCACAGAAAGTGGCTGCTTAGCACAGGTGGCTGATTAATATAGGTCAAATGTATAATAAAACAACATATTGGGAATCTGGAAACTGGCTGCTTAGCACAGGTGGCTGATTAATATAGGTCAAATATATAATAAAACAACATATTGGGAATCTGGAACCTGGCTGCTTAATACAGATTGGCTGCTTAATAGTTTAATTAATATTTTATTTCAATGAATATACATAGTATAATGATCACAATAAGAAAATACATGTAGGATTGAGGAGAAAGCAACTTGCTTATATGGTTACCTCTTTCCTAATAGAGGTGACCACTAACACAGGTTTGACTGTATATACAAAGTTTCAGCAAAATTCAGCAACAGTATTTTTAGTTACATCTAGCCTGTACAAACACAGACTCGGCCAAATAAAGGACCCTCTTTCTGATAATAATACTGTTTTCGGCATGTATGTACAGTAACCTGTGTTAACGGTCACCTCTATTAAGCAGCCAACGTGTATTAGTTTATACAACTTTATTTTAGCTTGATTGCAAAATAAGTTCTTACAACTTGTATTAATCACTCTCGAGACCTCATTCCTGATCGAATAGATCGCCACGACAGAGAGAGAAGAGGCAACGTGGAATTTAAATGCCTTGCCTAAGGGCACATTCGTAACGATTCCAGCGGGGCTTGGAACTTCGGGTCCTTCGCACCTGAAGTGAACACGCTACCACTGCGCTATCATGACTTCCACCAACAACCAACATATATTAAGCAGCCAGTTTCAAGATTCCAAATATCGTGTTTTCTTATACATTTGACATCTATTATGCAGCAACCTCTAATTAAGCAGCCAATTTCTTATACAAATTTATTTTAGCTCGATTGCTAAATAAGTTATTTCAACTTATATTAATCCCTCTCGAGACCTCATTCCTGATGGAATCCATTGCCACGAGGGAGAGAGAAGAGGCAACGTGGAATTTAAATGCCTTGCATAAGGGCACAATTTCTGTGACTCCATTAGCTAGCTGCTTATTTGATTGTACATCCTATACGTTCAGTGTGCTGACCATTGATGCAGTTAGATTTAATGGTGGGTACACTACATTCAAACCTGTGTTCGTGGACACCTCCATTAGGCAGCCAACATATATTAAGCAACCACCAATATCCACATCCCAAACTATTATATTTCGGGTTTTACGCCTGCATCAGCACTATGTTGGGCTATATCGCCGGTGGGCAGTTTACCTAACAACACCTTTCCTGGGCAGGCTCCAGTGGTTAACCAGTACTTGGGTGCACCAACCTCCGTAAGAAACTGCCAACTTTTTCATATAAATGAGACACGGTCTGAGCGGGGCTCGAACCCATGACCATCAGTGATGATAGGTTACAGTGGTATACAAGTCAGCGACCTTAGCCACTCGACCACGGATGGCGGACACATTCCAAATATGTTGTTTTATTATACATTTGAACTCTATTAACTCTATTAAGCAGCCACCTGTGCTAAGAAGCAACTTTCTTTGATTCCCTTGACTGGCTGCTTAACCCTTTCCCTCATAGAAGCACCTCTTGACGACATTACCAACATACATTGACAATGTAGTAGCCAAACCAATGTTCATAATAAAGGCCAGAATCTCCTGTACTTCCAGTAATATCTATGGAGGTGGGATAGATATGGCGTATGGAGATATAATAGTATATTAACCTAAATCTCTATGAAGGAAAGGGTTAAGACAGGTTTGACTGTATATTCCTAAAATTGTCCAAAATGTGGGCTTTCTCTGCACCTGCACTGAGATCCTGGCATCTCCACTCCTGGAGCAAATCCCCCTAGACAAACATGCAACAGCTGTGAGGACTGGTATAAATATCCAATCACTGACTAGACCATCGATCTATTGTCTTATCATGAATTATGGATGAACATTGAATATCTTCTTGTATTGTCTCTGTAAGCAACCTGGCATAGCAGCTTTCATATAACATATTCAGTGGACAATAGGTTAGTTTATAGAAATTTATATTAGCTCGATTGCGAAACAAGTTCTTACAACTTATATTTATCACTCTCGAGACCTCATTCCTGATGGAATCCATTGCCACGAGGAAGAGAGAAGAGGCAACGTGAAATTTAAATGCCTTGCCTAAGGTCACAATCGTAACGGCTCCAGCGGGGCTCGAACTCCAGGCCAATAGTAACGGCTCCAGATATCCAGCAAACATAAAATTAATATCGGACGATCGTTTTTCCTGTAACGGATAGTGATTAGAAGAAGTATGAGGGAAACATTTTACGTTTAAATTCTCGATTCAGGACGATGTTTCGCTACGATATAGAATCTTTTGAAATATACACCTATTTAAATATTTCATTCTTCCTGCATGGAATATTTTCAAATTTATATCATTACATCAACCACTGATGCTCTATTGAATTTAACTTCAGTTTTCAATTAACCAATGAAAAGACAAGAGGAAACCTGAATGATATTGGCTGTACCTCGCATACCATCTCAGTGGCCTAGTGGCTTACTGAGCGGGTGGTTGTTGGAGGTTTGATTCCCGTCAGGGGTTCATTCCGATATGGCCGGCTGGTTGGTGAGCCGTCGGCTAGTTACATATTGCCAATCAGCCTTGCGCCTGGCCTACAAGGATAGTATTCAGGAAGTAGTTATGTTCATAATGTGCCGTTAAGTCAGAAATTACTGGCCCTTTCAATAGGGATGACATAACACTATAAATTATAATTCTAACATGACTTGTCATTTTGAGACGGATATGTAGTCCAGTGGTAACACGCTGGGCTGGTAATCCAGGGATCGCAGGTTCGATCCCCCGTCTGACCCTAATAAAATTAACAGTCTTTCAGATGGGACGTTAAACCGAGGTCTCGTGTCGGTGCTTTATTTACACCGTGCACGTTAAAGAACCAGAGGAGATTCTGGAATGTGTCTCTGTCTGCATCATTGCACTATCCTCCAAAATCTAAAATAACTAATCTCTTCAGGAGGCGTCGCTCATATGGGCACCGGTAGCGACGATAAATAAACGTAAAACACACACTTGTCATTTTGTCTGAATACTCAAAGAAGGAATTTACCGTGTTTAAACATGCAATTAAACATGGTTTAGCGTGTCATGTCAAACATAATGTCAGTTTCCAAACAGTTTAGTGAAGTCAATTATATTTTCTCAAAAGTAATTATTTTTGTACTTTTTAGATATTTTGATCATGTTAGAATGTATTTGCGTTATTTATAGTCGAATAAAAGATCATTTGTCAATTTGAGCACTGAAATTAACAACTTAGGCCTATGGCCTGCAGGGTTAATTCCTATGTGTCAGAACTCCAAACAATGTTTTATTCGCCAATAAATAACTTAGAGACAAATATATTATTTCATAGACAAACACTTTACTTTACTATAGCCGGAACTGCATTGATATGCAGGTGTATTTGTACTTTACTATAGCCGGATCTGCATTGATATGCAGGTGTATTTGTACTTTACTATAGCCGGAACTGCATTGATATGCAGGTGTATTTGTACTTTACTTTACTATAGCTGGAACTGCATTGATATGCAGGTGTATTTGTACTTTACTATACTATAGCTGGAACTGCATTGATATGAAGCTGTATTTGTACTTTACTACAGCCGGAACTGCATTGATATGCAGGTGTATTTGTACTTTACTTTACTATAGCTGGAACTGCATTGATATGCAGGTGTATTTGTACTTTACTTTACTATAGCTGGAACTGCATTGATATGAAGCTGTATTTGTACTTTACTACAGCCGGAACTGCATTGATATGCAGGTGTATTTGTACTTTACTATATTATAGCCGGAACTGCATTGATATGCAGGTGTATTTGTACTTTACTATAGCCGGAACTGCATTGATATGAAGCTGTATTTGTACTTTACTATACTATAGCCGGAACTGCATTGATATGCAGGTGTATTTGTACTTACTATAGCCGGAACTGCATTGATATGAAGCTGTATTTGTACTTTACTATAGCTGGAACTGCATTGATATGAAGGTGTATTTGTACTTTACTATAGCCGGAACTGCATTGATATGAAGCGTATTTGTACTTTACAATAGCCAGAACTGCATTGATATGAAGCTGTATTTGTACTTTACTATAGCCGGAACTGCATTGATATGAAGCTGTATTTGTACTTTACTATAGCCAGAACTGCATTGATATGAAGCTGTATTTGTACTTTACTATACTATAGCTGGAACTGCATTGATATGCAGGTGTATTTGTACTTTACTATAGCCGGAACTGCATTGATATGAAGCTGTATTTGTACTTTACTATAGCCGGAACTGCATTGATATGAAGCTGTATTTGTACTTTACTATACTATAGCTGGAACTGCATTGATATGCAAGTGTATTTGTACTTTACTATAGCCGGAACTGCATTGATATGAAGCTGTATTTGTACTTTACTATAGCTGGAACTGCATTGATATGAAGGTGTATTTGTACTTTACTATAGCCGGAACTGCATTGATATGAAGCTGTATTTGTACTTTACTATAGCCAGAACTGCATTGATATGAAGCTGTATTTGTACTTTACTATACTATAGCTGGAACTGCATTGATATGCAGGTGTATTTGTACTTTACTATAGCCGGAACTGCATTGATATGAAGCTGTATTTGTACTTTACTATACTATAGCCGGAACTGCATTGATATGCAGGTGTATTTGTACTTTACTATAGCTGGAACTGTATTGATATGCAGGTGTATTTGTACTTTACTTTACTATAGCCGGAACTGCATTGATATGCAGGTGTATTTGTACTTTACTTTACGATAGCTGGAACTGCATTGATATGCAGGGGTATTTGTACTTTACTTTAGCCGGAACTGTATTGATATGCAGGTGTATTTGTACTTTACTTTACTATAGCCGGAACTGCATTGATATGCAGGTGTATTTGTACTTTACTATACTATAGCCGGAACTGCATTGATATGCAGGTGTATTTGTACTTTTACTATAGCTGGAACTGTATTGATATGACAGGTGTATTGTACTTTACTTTACTATAGCCGGAACTGCATTGATATGCAGGGGTGTATTTGTACTTTACTATAGCCGGAACTGCATTGATATCAGGGGTGTATTTGTACTTTACTATAGCCGGAACTGCATTGATATGCAGGGTGTATTTGTACTTTACTATAGCTGGAACTGCATTGATATGAAGGTGTATTTGTACTTTACTATAGCCAGAACTGCATTGATATGCAGGGGTATTTGTACTTTACTTTAGCCGGAACTGCATTGATATGAAGGTGTATTTGTACTTTACTTTACTATAGCCGGAACTGCATTGATATGAAGATATTTGTACTTTACTTTAGCTGGAACTGCATTGATATGCAGGGGTGTATTTGTACTATACTATAGCCGGAACTGCATGATATGCAGGTGTATTGTACTTTACTATAGCCGGAACTGCATTGATATGCAGGTGTATTTGTACTTTACTATACTATAGCCGGAACTGCATTGATATGAAGGTGTATTTGTACTTTAATACTATAGCCGGAACTGCATTGCTTATGTAGGTGTATTTTACTTTACTACAGCCGGAACTGCATTGATATGAAGTGTATTTGTACTTTACTATAGCCGGAACTGCATTGATATGAAGGTGTATTTGTACTTTACTACTATAGCTGGAACATGCATTGATATGAAGGTGTATTTGTACTTTACTATACTATAGCCGGAACTGCATTGCTATGTAGGTGTATTTGTACTTTACTACAGCCGGAACTGCATTGATATGAAGGTGTATTTGTACTTTACTATAGCCGGAACTGCATTGCTATGTAGGTGTATTTGTACTTTACTACAGCCGGAACTGCATTGATATGAAGGTGTATTTGTACTTTACTACAGCCGGAACTGCATTGATATGATGGTGTATTTGTACTTTACTACAGCCGGAACTGCATTGATATGAAGCTGTATTTGTACTTTACTATAGCTGGAACTGCATTGATATGAAGGTGTATTTGTACTTTACTTTACTATAGCCGGAACTGCATTGATATGAAGGTGTATTTGTACTTTACTACAGCCGGAACTGCATTGATATGCAGGTGTATTTGTACTTTACTATAGCTGGAACTGTATTGATATGCAGGTGTATTTGTACTTTACTTTACTATAGCTGGAACTGCATTGATATGAAGGTGTATTTGTACTTTACTATACTATAGCTGGAACTGCATTGATATGAAGGTGTATTTGTACTTTACTTTACTATAGCCGGAACTGCATTGCTATGTAGGTGTATTTGTACTTTACTACAGCCGGAACTGCATTGATATGAAGGTGTATTTGTACTTTACTATACTATAGCCGGAACTGCATTGATATGAAGGTGTATTTGTACTTTACTATAGCCAGAACTGCATTGATATGCAGGTGTATTTGTACTTTACTATAGCTGGAACTGTATTGATATGCAGGTGTATTTGTACTTTACTATAGCCGGAACTGCATTGATATGCAGGTGTATTTGTACTTTACTTTACTATAGCTGGAACTGCATTGATATGAAGGTGTATTTGTACTTTACTATACTATAGCCGGAACTGCATTGATATGCAGGTGTATTTGTACTTTACTATAGCTGGAACTGTATTGCTATGCAGGTGTATTTGTACTTTACTTTACTATAGCCGGAACTGCATTGATATGCAGGTGTATTTGTACTTTACTTTATTATAGCTGGAACTGCATTGATATGAAGGTGTATTTGTACTTTACTTTACTATAGCTGGAACTGCATTGATATGAAGGTGTATTTGTACTTTACTTTACTATAGCTGGAACTGCATTGATATGAAGGTGTATTTGTACTTTACTATAGCTGGAACTGCATTGATATGAAGGTGTATTTGTACTTTACTATAGCTGGAACTGTATTGATATGCAGGTGTATTTGTACTTTACTTTACTATAGCCGGAACTGCATTGATATGCAGGTGTATTTGTACTTTACTTTACTATAGCTGGAACTGCATTGATATGAAGGTGTATTTGTACTTTACTATACTATAGCCGGAACTGCATTGATATGCAGGTGTATTTGTACTTTACTATAGCTGGAACTGTATTGCTATGCAGGTGTATTTGTACTTTACTTTACTATAGCCGGAACTGCATTGATATGCAGGTGTATTTGTACTTTACTTTATTATAGCTGGAACTGCATTGATATGAAGGTGTATTTGTACTTTACTTTACTATAGCTGGAACTGCATTGATATGAAGGTGTATTTGTACTTTACTTTACTATAGCTGGAACTGCATTGATATGAAGGTGTATTTGTACTTTACTATAGCTGGAACTGCATTGATATGAAGGTGTATTTGTACTTTACTATAGCTGGAACTGTATTGATATGCAGGTGTATTTGTACTTTACTTTACTATAGCCGGAACTGCATTGATATGCAGGTGTATTTGTACTTTACTTTACTATAGCTGGAACTGCATTGATATGCAGGTGTATTTGTACTTTACTTTACTATAGCCGGAACTGCATTGATATGCAGGTGTATTTGTACTTTACTTTACTATAGCCAGAACTGCATTGATATGCAGGGTATTTGTACTTTACTTTAGCCGGAACTGCATTGATATGAAGGTGTATTTGTACTTTACTATAGTCGGATCTGCATTGATATGCAGGTGTATTTGTACTTTACTATAGCCGGAACTGCATTGATATGAAGGTGTATTTGTACTTTACTATAGCGGGAACTGCATTGATATGAAGGTGTATTTGTACTTTACTATAGCCAGAACCGCATTGATATGAAGGTGTATTTGTACTTTACTATAGCCAGAACTGCATTGATATGAAGGTGTATTTGTACTTTACTATAGCCAGAACTGCATTGATATGAAGCTGTATTTGTACTTTACTATAGCCGGAACTGCATTGATATGAAGGTGTATTTGTACTTTACTATAGCGGGAACTGCATTGATATGAAGGTGTATTTGTACTTTACTATACTATAGCTGGAACTGCATTGATATGCAGGTGTATTTGTACTATACTATAGCTGGAACTGCATTGATATGAAGGTGTATTTGTACTTTACTATACTATAGCCGGAACTGCATTGATATGAAGGTGTATTTGTACTTTACTATACTATAGCCGGAACTGCATTGATATGCAGGTGTATTTGTACTTTACTTTACTATAGCCGGAACTGCATTGATATGAAGGTGTATTTGAACTTTACTTTACTATAGCCGGAACTGCATTGCTATGTAGGTGTATTTGTACTTTACTATAGCTGGAACTGCATTGGTATGCAGGTGTATTTGTACTTTACTATACTATAGCTGGAACTGCATTGATATGAAGGTGTATTTGTAATTTACTTTACTATAGCAGGAACTGCATTGCTATGTAGGTGTATTTGTACTTTACTATAGCTGGAACTGCATTGATATGCAGGTGTATTTGTACTTTACTATACTATAGCTGGAACTGCATTGATATGAAGGTGTATTTGTACTTTACTATAGCCGGAACTGCATTGATATGAAGGTGTATTTGTACTTTACTATACTATAGCTGGAACTGCATTGATATGAAGGTGTATTTGTACTTTACTATAGCTGGAACTGCATTGATATGAAGGTGTATTTGTACTTTACTATACTATAGCTGGAACTGCATTGATATGAAGGTGTATTTGTACTTTACTATACTATAGCTGGAACTGCATTGATATGAAGGTGTATTTGTACTTTACTATACTATAGCTGGAACTGCATTGATATGAAGGTGTATTTGTACTTTACTATAGCTGGAACTGCATTGATATGCAGGTGTATTTGTACTTTACTTTACTATAGCTGGAACTGCATTGATATGCAGGTGTATTTGTACTTTACTTTACTATAGCCGGAACTGCATTGATATGCAGGTGTATTTGTACTTTACTTTACTATAGCCAGAACTGCATTGATATGCAGGGTATTTGTACTTTACTTTAGCCGGAACTGCATTGATATGTAGGTGTATTTGTACTTTACTATAGCCGGAACTGCATTGATATGAAGGTGTATTTGTACTTTACTATAGCGGGAACTGCATTGATATGAAGGTGTATTTGTACTTTACTTTACTATAGCCGGAACTGCATTGATATGAAGGTGTATTTGTACTTTACTATAGCCGGAACTGCATTGATATGAAGCTGTATTTGTACTTTACTATAGCTGGAACTGCATTGATATGAAGGTGTATTTGTACTTTACTATACTATAGCCGGAACTGCATTGATATGCAGGTGTATTTGTACTTTACTATAGCTGGAACTGCATTGATATGAAGGTGTATTTGTACTTTACTTTACTATAGCCGGAACTGCATTGATATGCAGGTGTATTTGTACTTTACTATAGCCGGAACTGCATTGATATGCAGGTGTATTTGTACTTTACTATACTATAGCTGGAACTGCATTGATATGAAGGTGTATTTGTACTTTACTATAGCTGGAACTGCATTGATATGCAGGGGTGTATTTGTACTTTACTATACTATAGCCGGAACTGCATTGATATGCAGGTGTATTTGTACTTTACTATACTATAGCCGGAACTGCACTGATATGCAGGGGTATTTGTACTTTACTTTACTATAGCCAGAACTGCATTGATATGCAGGGGTATTTGTACTTTACTATAGCCAGAACTGCATTGATATGCAGGGAACACACCAAACCAACAGTATTTGTACTTTACTATAGCCAGAACTGCATTGATATGCAGGGGTATTTGTACTTTACTATAGCCAGAACTGCATTGATATGCAGGGGTATTTGTACTTTACTATAGCCAGAACTGCATTGATATGCAGGGGTATTTGTACTTTACTTTACTATAGCCGGAACTGCATTGATATGAAGGTGTATTTGTACTTTACTATAGCCAGAACTGCATTGATATGAAGGTGTATTTGTACTTTACTATAGCTGGAACTGCATTGATATGAAGGTGTATTTGTACTTTACTATACTATAGCTGGAACTGCATTGATATGCAGGGGTATTTGTACTTTACTATAGCCAGAACTGCATTGATATGCAGGGGTGTATTTGTACTTTACTATAGCCAGAACTGCATTGATATGCAGGGTATTTGTACTTTACTTTAGCCAGAACTGCATTGATATGCAGGGGTGTATTTGTACTTTACTTTAGCCAGAACTGCATTGATATGCAGGTGTGTATTTGTACTTTACTATAGCCAGAACTGCATTGATATGCAGGGTATTTGTACTTTACTATACTATAGCTGGAACTGCATTGATATGCAGGGGTATTTGTACTTTACTATAGCCAGAACTGCATGATATGCAGGGGTGTATTTGTACTTTACTATAGCCAGAACTGCATTGATATGCAGGGTATTTGTACTTTACTTTAGCCAGAACTGCATTGATATGCAGGGGTGTATTTGTACTTTATTTAGCCAGAACTGCATTGATATGCAGGTGTGTATTTGTACTTTACTATAGCCAGAACTGCATTGATATGCAGGGTATTTGTACTTTACTATAGCCAGAACTGCATTGATATGCAGGGGTATTTGTACTTTACTATAGCCAGAACTGCATTGATATGCAGGGGTGTATTTGTACTTTACTATAGCCAGAACTGCATTGATATGCAGGGGTGTATTTGTACTTTACTATAGCCGGAACTGCATTGATATGCAGGGGTGTATTTGTACTTTACTTTAGCCGGAACTGCATTGATATGCAAGGGTGTATTTGTACTTTACTTTACTATAGCCGGAACTTCAATGATATGCAGGGGTGTATCTGTTTGCTACATGTATTTGGGGTTCATACTCCAACAGCTTAGGTCATATGGTGATTCTCCAGCTATTATTGGTGGAGGGTCTGACCCTGGGTGATCCCTTTGATCAGTATGTCGGTCATGGAAGATCACCTGGGTAGAACCACAGACCAGCTGGATAGCTTCCTTAACCCATTCAACACCAAGTAACTCACATGGACTGGTCCATGATATTCATAAACCAATAAATGAATCAGAAAATCACATTTGGACAAGTTCATTTATCAAAATGGGTAATTATGTCTAAAAATAGTCATATCACTGGCAAAAAGTGCAGATCCTGATGAGATGGCTCGTAACGAGCCGGCTCATCTGGATCTACAGTTTTTGTAAGCCTATTTAGAGGTATGTGGTGTTGAAAGGGTTAAATGAAAGCATTCGGCACCTCCAGTGGGATGCGAGTCTACAGCGGTGCAATGGGTTAAGTGATTTGAGGTAAACGATTGTAGCCACTCAGTCATGGATTTCAGACCCCGCCAGAACCATGGGGTGGAGCCCCTAGGCACGACACATAAATCCACATTGCCTCTTCTCTCTCTCCCTCGTGGCAATGGATTCCATCAGGAATTATGGTCTCGAGAGCAAATGATCTAGCTCGGAGTTCTAGCCCCACTGGAGCCGTTACGATTGTGCCCTTAGGCAAGGCATTTAAATTCCACGTTGCCTCCTCTCTCCCTCGTGGCGATGGATTCCATCAGGAATGAGGTCTCAAGAGTGATTTATATAAGTTGAAATAACTTGTTTCGCAATCGAGCTAAAATAAATTTGTATAAACTAAATGATCTAATAATGTACGGTAATAACTTGTTCGAGTAAAAGGAAATTTGTATAAACTGATGTGACGTAGCGTAGATATATATTATATAGTGTTCTTAACCCTTACCCTGCCAAATAAATTGGACGGAATGTGTAAACAACATAGATCCAGATCAGCGTCCGAGTTGTTTGCTATTCAGACAAGTGTTTTAGCTCCACTATCTGAATAGCAAAACGGCATAGAGCCAGATCAGATGGCACTTGGCACTTTCTGTGCCATCTGATCAGGATCAGGCTCTATGCTGTGCGCAAAGGCGACATTAGTCGTGAATTGCAGGTTACGGGTTAAACACCCGATCACAGGAGACTCCCTAAGGGGTGGGTGGTATACGTTTATTTATCGTCGCTACCGGTTGCCCATATGAGCGACGCCTCCTAAAGAGATTAGTCATTTTAGATTTTGGAGAATAGTGCATTCCAGAGTCTCCTCTGGTTCTTTTACGTGCATAGGGTAAAGCACCGACACGAGACCTTGGTTTAAAGTCCCATCTGAAAAACTGTCAATTTTATTAGGGTCAGACGGGGGATCGAACCTGCGATCCCTGGATTACCAGTCCAGCGTGTTACCACTGGACTACAGATCCGTCTGTTCCCTAAGGGGTAACTGTACAATCACTTATATACAGCCTATATCATACATGTATAATACAAATCAGACAAAAATTATTATTATATTTCGGGTTTTACGCCTGCATCAGCACCATTTTGGGCTATATCGCCGGCGGGCAGTTTACCTAACAACACCTTTCCTGGGCAGGCTCCAGCGGTTAACCAGTACTTGGGTGCACCAACCTCCGTAAGAAACTGCCAACTTTTTCATATAAATGAGACACGGTTTGATCAGACAAAAATGAATAATAAATGAACACTACAACCTCAGCAGACAAGTGTACATTTATAAGTATGTCTACCATGGGTAAATACATAACCGCTTTAATTTCCTCAATGATTTCAGGAATTAAATGCAAGAACATAGTTATATGCTTATTTAGATCACACCCTAACGTTCATTGACTTCTAGTTCTATTAAATAAATATTCAATCTGTACAAATCACTACTCCTCAACCACTTATCTACCAGCATGATTTCATTTTATTGTCATTTTATGAAAATAAACGTTCACGGTCTGTACTCAATAAGTAATAACTGAAACAGTTAAATTAAAAACGCCTACGAAGACGTATGTAGCGATAAAATATCCATTATGGTGGATGTGAGATGGGATATCTGTTATGGTGGATGGGAGATGGGATATCTGTTATGGTGGATGTGAGATGGGACATCTGTTATGGTGGATGTGAGATGGGACATCTGTTATGGTGGATGTTAGATGGGATATCTGTTATGGTGGATGGTGAGATGGGACATCCGTTATGGTGTATGAGAGATGGGATATCCGTTATGGTGGATGGGAGATGGGACATCCATTATTGTGTATAAGAGATGGGACATCTGTTATGGTAGATGGGAGATGGAATATCTGTTATGGTGGATGGGAGATGGGATATCTGTTATGGTGGATGGGAGATGGGATATCTGTTATGGTGGATGGGAGATCTGTTATGGTGGAGGGGAGATGGGACATCCGTTATGGTGGATGGTATATGGGACATCTGTTATGGTGGATGGGACATCCATTATGGTGGATGTGAGATGGGATATCTGTTATGGTGGATGGGACATCCGTTATGGTGTATGAGAGATGGGACATCTGTTATGGTGGATGAGAGATGGGACATCTGTTATGGTGGATGTGAGATGGGACATCCGTTATGGTGTATGAGAGATGGGACATCTGTTATGGTGGATGAGAGATGGGATATCTGTTATGGTGTATGAGAGATGGGACATCTGTTATGGTGTATGGGACATCCGTTATGGTGTATGGGACATCCGTTATGGTGTATGGGAGATGGGACATCTGTTATGGTGGATGAGAGATGGGACATCTGTTATGGTGGATGAGAGATGGGACATCTGTTATGGTGTATGAGAGATGGGACATCCGTTATGGTGGATGAGAGATGGGACATCTGTTATGGTGGATGAAAGATGGGACATCTGCTATGGTGGATGAGAGATGGGACATCTGCTATGGTGGATAGGACATCTGTTATGGTGTATGTGACATCTGTTATGGTGTATGGGACATCTGTTATGGTGTATGGGACATCTGTTATGGTGTATGGGACATCTGTTATGGTGTATGAGAGATGGGACATCTGTTATGGTGGATGAGAGATGGGACATCTGTTATGGTGTATGAGAGATGGGACATCTGTTATGGTTGATGAGACATTTGTTATGGTGTATGAGAGATGGGACATCTGTTATGGTGGATGAGACATCTGTTATGGTGTATGAGAGATGGAACATCTGTTATGGTGTATGAGAGATGAGACATCTGTTATGGTGTATGAGAGATGGGACATCTGTTATGGTGGATGAGACATCTGTTATGGTGTATGGGACATCTGTTATGGTGTATGAGACATCTGTTATGGTGTATGGGACATCTGTTGTGGTGGATGGGACATCTGTTATGGTGTATGAGACATCTGTTATGGTGTATGAGACATCTGTTATGGTGTATGGGACATCTGTTATGGTGTATGGGACATCTGTTGTGGTGGATGGGACATCTGTTATGGTGTATGGGACATCTGTTATGGTGTATGGGACATCTGTTATGGTGTATGGGACATCTGTTGTGGTGGATGTGACATATGTTGTGGTGTATGGGACATCTGTTGTGGTGGATGGGACATCTGTTATGGTGTGTGGGACATCTGTTATGGTGTATGGGACATCTGTTATGGTGTATGGGACATCTGTTATGGTGTATGGGACATCTGTTATGGTGTATGAGATATGGGACATCTGTTATGGTGGATGAGAGATGGGACATCTGTTATGGTGGATAAAAGATGGGACATCTGTTATGGTGGATGAGAGATGGGACATCTGTTATGGTGGATAAAAGATGGGACATCTGTTATGGTGGATGAGAGATGGGACATCTGCTATGGTGTATGGGACATCTGTTGTGGTGGATGGGACATCTGTTATGGTGTATGGGACATATGTTATGGTGTATGGGACATCTGTTATGGTGGATGGGAGATGGGACATCTGTTATGGTGGATAAAAGATGGGACATCCGTTATGGTGGATGAGAGATGGGACATCTTTTATGGTGGATGAGAGATGGGACATCTTTTATGGTGGATGAGAGATGGGACATCTATTATGGTGGATGAGAGATGGGACATCTGTTATGGTGTATGGGACATCTGTTATGGTGGATGAGAGATGGGACATCTGTTATGGTGGATGAGAGATGGGACATCTGTTATGGTGGATGAGAGATGGGACATCTGTTATGGTGGATGAGAGATGGGACATCTGTTATGGTGGATGAGAGATGGGACATCTGTTATGGTGTATGAGAGATGGGACATCTGTTATGGTGGATGAGAGATGGGACATCTGTTATGGTGTATGAGAGATGGGACATCTGTTATGGTGGATGAGAGATGGGACATCTGTTATGCTGTATGAGAGATGGGACATCTGTTATGGTGTATGAGAGATGGGACATCTGTTATGGTGTATGAGAGATGGGACATCTGTTATGCTGTATGAGAGATGGGACATCTGCTATGGTGTATGAGAGATGGGACATCTGTTATGGTGGATGAGAGATGGGACATCTGTTATGGTGGATGAGAGATGGGACATCTGTTATGGTGTATGGGACATCTGTTATGGTGGATGAGAGATGGGACATATGTTATGGTTGATGGGACATCTGTTATGGTGGATGGGAGATGGGACATCTGTTATGGTGGATGAGAGATGGGAAATCTGTTATAGTGGATGAGAGATGGGACATCTGTTATGGTGTATGGGACATCTGTTGTGGTGGATGGGACATCTGTTATGGTGTATGGGACATCTGTTATGGTGTATGGGACATCTGTTATGGTGGATGGGAGATGGGACATCTGTTATGGTGGATGAGAGATGGGACATCTGTTATGGTGGATGGGAGATGGGACATCTGTTATGGTGTATGAGAGATTGGACATCTGTTATGGTGGATGGGACATCTGTTATGGTGGATGGGAGGTGGGACATCTGTTGTGGTGGATGAGAGATGGGACATCTATTATGGTGGATGAGAGATGGGACATCTGTTATGGTGGATGGGAGATGGGACATCTGTTATGGTGTATGAGAGATGGGACATCTGTTATGGTGGATGGGAGATGGGACATCTGTTATGGTGGATGAGAGATGGGACATCTGTTATGATGTATGGGACATCTGTTGTGGTGGATGGGACATCTGTTATGGCGTATGGGACATATGTTATGGTGTATGGGACATCTGTTATGGGAGATGGGACATCTGTTATGGTGTATGAGAGATGGGACATCTGTTATGGTGTATGAGAGATGGGACATCTGTTATGGTGGATGAGAGATGGGACATCCGTTATGGTGTATGGGACATCTGTTGTGGTGGATGGGACATCTGTTATGGTGTATGGGACATCTGTTATGGTGTATGGGACATCTGTTATGGTGGATGGGAGATGGGACATCTGTTATGGTGGATAAAAGATGGGACATCTGTTATGGTGGATGGGAGATGGGACATCTGTTATGGTGGATGGGAGATGGGACATATGTTATGGTGTATGAGAGATGGGACATCTGTTATGGTGGATGAGAGATGGGACATCTGTTATGGTGTATGAGAGATGGGACATCTGTTATGCTGTATGAGAGATGGGACATCTGTTATGGTGTATGGGACATCTGTTGTGGTGGAGGGGACATCTGTTATGGTGTATGGGACATATGTTATGGTGTATGGGACATCTGTTATGGTGGATGGGAGATGGGACATCTGTTATGGTGGATGAGAGATGGGACATCTGTTATG
>JABXNX010003610.1:0-26029 GCA_014843695.1 Archivesica marissinica | reverse complement strand
AATGGTCTCTGACACGATACAGATATGTATTGATCACGGCATGCTGGAGAATGGTCTCTAGCACGATACAGATATGTATTGAGCACGGAATGCTGGAGAATGGTCTCTGACACGATACAGATATGGCATGCTGGAGAATGGTCTCTGCCACGATACAGATATGTATTGAGCACGACATGCTGGGGAATGGTCTCTGGCACGATACAGATATGGCATGCTGGAGAATGGTCTCTGCCACGATACAGATATGTATTGAGCACGGCATGCTGTGGAATGGTCTCTGGCACGATACAGATATGGCATGCTGGAGAATGGTCTCTGCCACGATACAGATATGTATTGAGCACGGCATGCTGGAGAATGGTCTCTGCCACGATACAGATATATATTGAGCACGGCATGCTGGAGAATGGTCTCTGCCATGATACAGATATGTATTGAACACGGCATGCTGGAGAATGGTCTCTGCCACGATACAGATATGTATTGAGCACGGCATGCTGGAGAATGGTCTCTGCCACGATACAGATATGGCATGCTGGAGAATGGTCTCTGCCACGATACAGATATGTATTGAGCACGGCATGCTGGAGAATGGTCGCTGCCACGATACAGATATATATTGACCACGGCATGCTGGAGAATGGTCTCTGCCATGATACAGATATGTATTGAACACGGCATGATGGAGAATGGTCTCTGCCACGATACAGATATGTATTGAGCACGACATGCTGGAGAATGGTCTCTGACACGATACAGATATGTATAGAGCACGGCATGCTGGAGAATGGTCTCTGCCATGATACAGATATGGTATGCTGGAGAATGGTCTCTGACACGATACAGATATGTATTGAGCACGACATGCTGGAGAATGGTCTCTGACACGATACAGATATGTATTGAGCACAGCATGCTGGAGAATGGTCTCTGCCACGATACAGATATATATTGAGCAAGGCATGCTGGAGAATGGTCTCTGCCATGATACAGATATGTATTGAACACGGCATGCTGGTGAATGGTCTCTGCCACGATACAGATATGTATTGAGCACGGCATGCTGGAGAATGGTCTCTGCCACGATACAGATATGGCATGCTGGAGAATGGTCTCTGCCACGATACAGATATGTATTGAGCACGGCATGCTGGAGAATGGTCGCTGCCACGATACAGATATATATTGACCACGGCATGCTGGAGAATGGTCTCTGCCATGATACAGATATGTATTGAACACGGCATGATGGAGAATGGTCTCTGCCACGATACAGATATGTATTGAGCACGACATGCTGGAGAATGGTCTCTGACACGATACAGATATGTATAGAGCACGGCATGCTGGAGAATGGTCTCTGCCATGATACAGATATGGTATGCTGGAGAATGGTCTCTGACACGATACAGATATGTATTGAGCACGACATGCTGGAGAATGGTCTCTGACACGATACAGATATGTATTGAGCACAGCATGCTGGAGAATGGTCTCTGCCACGATACAGATATGTATTGAGCACGGCATGCTGGAGAATGGTGTCTGCCACGATACAGATATGTATTGAGCACGGCATGCTGGAGAATGGTCTCTGCCACGATACAGATATGTATTGAGCACGGCATGCTTGAAAATGGTCTCTGACACGATACAGATATGTATTGAGCACGGCATGCCGGGAATGGTCTCTGCCACGATACAGATATGGTATGCTGGAGAATGGTCAATGCCACGATACAGATATGATATGCTGGAGAATGGTCTCTGACACGATACAGATATGTAATGAGCACGGCATGCTGGAGAATGGTCTCTGACACGATACAGATATGGCATGCTGGAGAATGGTCTCTGCCACGATACAGATATGTATTGAGCACCACATGCTGTGGAATGGTCTCTGGCACGATACAGATATGGCATGCTGGAGAATGGTCTCTGCCACGATACAGATATGTATTGAGCACGGCATGCTGGAGAATGGTCTCTGCCACGATACAGATATATATTGAGCACGGCATGCTGGAGAATGGTCTCTGGCACGATACAGATATGTATTGAGCACGGCATGCTGGAGAATGGTCTCTGCCACGATACAGATATGTTTTGAGCACGACATGCTGGAGAATGGTCTCTAACACGATACAGATATGTATTGAGCACGGCATGCTGGAGAATGGTCTCTGCCATGATACAGATATGGCATGCTGGAGAAAGGTCTCTGACAAGATACAGATATGTATTGAGCACGGCATGCTGGAGAATGGTCTCTTCCCACGATACAGATATGGCATGCTGGAGAATGGTCTCTGACACGATACAGATATGTATTGAGCACGGCATGCTGGAGAATGGTCTCTGCCACGATACAGATATGGTATGCTGGAGAATGGTCTCTGCCACGATACAGATATGTATTGAGCACGGCATGCTGGAGAATGGTCTCTGACACGATACAGATATGTATTGAGCCCGGCATGCTGGAGAATGGTCTCTGCCATGATACAGATATGGTATGCTGTATAAAGGTCAATGCCACGATACAGTTATGGTATGCTGGAGAATGGTCTCTGCCACGATACAGATATGTATTGATCACGGCATGCTGGAGAATGGTCTATGGCACGATACAGATATGTATTGAGCACGGTATGCTGGAGAATGGTCTCTGACACGATACTGATATGGCATGCTGGAGAATGGTCTCTGCCACGATACAGATATGTATTGAGCACGACATGCTGGGGAATGGTCTCTGGCACGAAACAGATATGGCATTCTGGAGAATGGTCTCTGCCACGATACAGATATGTATTGAGCACGGCATGCTGGAGAATGGTCTCTGCCACGATACAGATATGTATTGAGCACGGCATGCTGTGGAATGGTCTCTGGCACGATACAGATATGGCATGCTGGAGAATGGTCTCTGCCACGATAGAGATATGTATTGAGCACGGCATGCTGGAGAATGGTCTCTGTCACGATACAGATATATATTGAGCACGGCATGCTGGAGAATGGTCTCTGCCATGATACAGATATGTATTGAACACGGCATGATGGAGAATGGTCTCTGCCACGATACAGATATGTATTGAGCACGGCATGCTGGAGAATGGTCTCTGCCACGATACAGATATGTATTGAGCACGGCATGCTGGAGAATGCTCTCTGCCATGATACAGATATGGCATGCTGGAGAAAGGTCTCTGACACGATACAGATATGTATTGAACACGACATGCTGGAGAATGGTCTCTGACACGATACAGATATGTATTGAGCACGGCATGCTGGAGAATGGTCTCTGCTACGATACAGATATGGCATGCTGGAGAATGGTCTCTGACACGATACAGATATGTATTGAGCACGGCATGCTGGAGAACGGTCTCTGCCACGATACAGATATGGCATGCTGGAGAATGGTCTCTGCAACGATACAGATATGTATTGAGCACGGCATGCTGGAGAATGGTCTCTGACACGATACAGATATGTATTGAGCCCGGCATGCTGGTGAATGGTCTCTGCCATGATACAGATATGTATTGAGCACGGCATGCTGGAAAATAGTCTCTGACACGATACAGACATGTATTGAGCACGGCATGCCGGGGAATGGTCTTTGCCATGATACAGATATGGTATGCTGGATAAAGGTCTATGCCACGATACAGATATGGTATGCTGGAGAATGGTCTCTGACACGATACAGATATGGCATGCTGGAGAATGGTCTCTGCCACGATACAGATATGGCATGCTGGAGAATGGTCTCTGACACGATACAGATATGTGTTGAGCACGACATGCTGGAGAATGGTCTCTGACACGATACAGATATGGCATGCTGGAGAATGGTCTCTGCCACGATACAGATATGTGTTGAGCACGACATGCTGGGGAATGGTCTCTGGCACGATACAGATATGGCATGCTGGAGAATGGTCTCTGCCACGATACAGATATGTATTGAGCACGGCATGCTGGAGAATGGTCTCTGCAACGATAAAGATATGTATTGAGCACGACATGCTGGAGAATGGTCTCTGACACGATACAGATATGTATTGAGCACGGCATGCTGGAGAATGGTCTCTGCCACGATACAGATATGGCATTCTGGAGAATGGTCTCTGCCACGATACAGATATGTATTGAGCACGGCATGCTGGAGAATGGTCTCTGCCACGATACAGATATATATTGACCACGGCATGCTGGAGAATGGTCTCTGCCATGATACAGATATGTATTGAACACGGCATGATGGAGAATGGTCTCTGCCACGATACAGATATGTATTGAGCACGGCATGATGGAGAATGGTCTCGGCCATGATACAGATATGTCATGCTGGAGAATGGTCTCTGACACGATACAGATATGTATTGAGCACGACATGCTGGAGAATGGTCTCTGCCACGATACAGATATGTATTGAGCACGGCATGCTGTGGAATGGTCTCTGGCACGATACAGATATGGCATGCTGGAGAATGGTCTCTGCCACGATACAGATATGTATTGAGCACGGCATGCTGGAGAATGGTCTCTGACACAATACATATATGTATTGAGCACGGCATGCTGGAGAATGATCTTTGCCACGATACAGATATGGCAAGCTGGAGAATGGTCTCTGCCACGATACAGATATGTATTGAGCACGGCATGCTGGAGAATGGTCTCTGCCACGATAAAGATATATATTGAGCACGGCCTGCTGGAGAATGGTCTCTGCCACGATACAGATATGTATTGAGCACGGCATGCCGGGGAATGGTCTTTTTCATGATACAGATATGGTATGCTGGATAATGGTCAATGCCACGATACAGATATGTATTGATCACGGCATGCTGGAGAATGGTCTATGGCACGATACAGATATGTATTGAGCACGGTATGCTGGAGAATGGTCTCTGGCACGATACAGATATGGTAACATGCTGGGGAATGGTCTCTGCCAGGATACAGATATGTATTAGGCACGGCATGCTGGAGAATGGTCTCTGGCACAATACAGATATGTATTGAGCACTGCATGCTGGAGAATGCTCTCTGGCACGATACAGATATGTATTGAGCACGACATGCTGGAGAATGGTCTCTGACACGATACAGATATGCATTGAGCACGGCATGCTGGAGAATGGTCTCTAACACGATACAGATATGTATTGAGCACGGCATGCTGGAGAATGGTCTCTGCCATGATACAGATATGGCATGCTGGAGAAAGGTCTCTGTCTGACACGATACAGATATGTATTGAGCACGGCATGCTGGAGAATGGTCTCTGCCACGATACAGATATGGCATGCTGGAGAATGGTCTCTGACACGATACAGATATGTATTGAGCACGGCATGCTGGAGAATGGTCTCTGCCACGATACAGATATGGTATGCTGGAGAATGGTCTCTGCCACGATACAGATATGTATTGAACACGGCATGCTGGAGAATGGTCTCTGACACGATACAGATATGTATTGAGCCCGGCATGCTGGAGAATGGTCTCTGCCATGATACAGATATGGTATGCTGGATAAAGGTCAATGCCACGATAGAGTTATGGTATGCTGGAGAATGGTCTCTGCCACGATACAGATATGTCTTGATCACGGCATGCTGGAGAATGGTCAATGGCACGATACAGATATGTATTGAGCACGGTATGCTGGATAATGGTCTCTGACACGATACTGATATGGCATGCTGGAGAATGGTCTCTGCCACGATAAAGATATGTATTGAACACGGCATGCTGGAGAATGGTCTCTGCCACGATACAGATATGTATTGAGCACGGCATGCTGGAGAATGGTCTCTGCCACGATACAGATATGTATTGAGCACGGCATGCTGGAGAATGCTCTCTGCCATGATACAGATATGGCATGTTGGAGAAAGGTCTCTGACACGATACAGATATGTATTGAACACGACATGCTGGAGAATGGTCTCTGACACGATACAGATATGTATTGAGCACGGCATGCTGGAGAATGGTCTCTGCCACGATACAGATATGGCATGCTGGAGAATGGTCTCTGACACGATACAGATATGTATTGAGCACGGCATGCTGGAGAATGGTCTCTGCCACGATACAGATATGGCATGCTGGAGAATGGTCTCTGCAACGATACAGATATGTATTGAGCGCGGCATGCTGGAGAATGGTCTCTGACACGATACAGATATGTATTGAGCCCGGCATGCTGGTGAATGGTCTCTGCCATGATACAGATATGTATTGAGCACGGCATGCTGGAAAATAGTCTCTGACACGATACAGATATGTATTGAGCACGGCATGCTGGAGAATGGTCTCTGCCACGATACAGATATGTATTGAGCACGGCATGCTGGAGAATGCTCTCTGCCATGATACAGATATGGCATGCTGGAGAAAGGTCTCTGACACGATACAGATATGTATTGAACACGACATGCTGGAGAATGGTCTCTGACACGATACAGATATGTATTGAGCACGGCATGCTGGAGAATGGTCTCTGCCACGATACAGATATGGCATGCTGGAGAATGGTCTCTGACACGATACAGATATGTATTGAGCACGGCATGCTGGAGAATGGTCTCTGCCACGATACAGATATGGCATGCTGGAGAATGGTCTCTGCAACGATACAGATATGTATTGAGCACGGCATGCTGGAGAATGGTCTCTGACACGATACAGATGTGTATTGAGCCCGGCATGCTGGTGAATGGTCTCTGCCATGATACAGATATGTATTGAGCACGGCATGCTGGAAAATAGTCTCTGACACGATACAGACATGTATTGAGCACGGCATGCCGGGGAATGGTCTTTGCCATGATACAGATATGGTATGCTGGATAAAGGTCTATGCCACGATACAGATATGGTATGCTGGAGAATGGTCTCTGCCACGATACAGATATGTATTGATCACGGCATGCTGGAGAATGGTCTCTGGCACGATACAGATATGTATTGAGCACGGTATGCTGGAGAATGGTCTCTGACACGATACAGATATGGCATGCTGGAGAATGGTCTCTGCCACGATACAGATATGTGTTGAGCACGACATGCTGGGGAATGGTCTCTGGCACGATACAGATATGGCATGCTGCAGAATGGTCTCTGCCACGATACAGATATGTATTGAGCACGGCATGCTGGAGAATGATCTATGCCACGATACAGATATGTATTGAGCACGACATGGTGGAGAATGGTCTCTGACACGATACAGATATGTATTGAGCACGGCATGCTGGAGAATGGTCTCTGCCACGATACAGATATGGCATTCTGGAGAATGGTCTCTGCCACGATACAGATATGTATTGAGAACGGCATGCTGGAGAATGGTCTATGCCACGATACAGATATATATTGACCACGGCATGCTGGAGAATGGTCTCTGCTATGATACAGATATGTATTGAACACGGCATGATGGAGAATGGTCTCTGCCACGATACAGATATGTATTGAGCACGACATGCTGGAGAATGGTCTCTGACACGATACAGATATGTATAGAGCACGGCATGCTGGAGAATGGTCTCTGCCATGATACAGATATGTCATGCTGGAGAATGGTCTCTGACACGATACAGATATGTATTGAGCACGTCATGCTGGAGAATGGTCTCTGCCACGATACAGATATGTATTGAGCACGGCATGCTGTGGAATGGTCTCTGGCACGATACAGATATGGCATGCTGGAGAATGGTCTCTGCCACGATACAGATATGTATTGAGCACGGCATGCTGGAGAATGGTCTCTGCCACGATACAGATATGTATTGAGCACGGCATGCTGGAGAATGGTCTCTGCCACGATACAGATATGTATTGACACGGCATGCTGGAGAATGGTCTCTGCCACGATACAGATATGTATTGAGCACGGCATGCTGGAGAATGGTCTCTGCCACGATACAGATATGGCATGCTGGAGAATGGTCTCTGCCACGATACAGATATGTATTGAGCACGGCATGCTGGAGAATGGTCTCTGCAACGATACAGATATGTATTGAGCACGGCATGCTGGAGAATGGTCTCTGCCATGATACAGATATGTATTGAGCACGGCATGCTGGAAAATGGTCTCTGACACGATACAGATATGTATTGAGCACGGCATGCCGGGGAATGGTCTTTGCCATGATACAGATATGGTATGCTGGATAATGGTCAATGCCACGATACAGATATGGTATGCTGGAGAATGGTCTCTGCCACGATACAGATATGTATTGATCACGGCATGCTGGAGAATGGTCTCTGGCACGATACAGATATGTATTGAGCACGGTATGCTGGAGAATGGTCTCTGACACGATACAGATATGGCATGCTGGAGAATGGTCTCTGCCACGATACAGATATGTATTGAGCACGACATGCTGGGGAATGGTCTCTGGCACGATACAGATATGGCATGCTGGAGAATGGTCTCTGCCACGATACAGATATGTATTGAGCACGGCATGCTGGAGAATGGTCTCTGCCACGATACAGATATGTATTGAGCACGACATGCTGGAGAATGGTCTCTGACACGATACAGATATGTATTGAGCACGGCATGCTGGAGAATGGTCTCTGCCACGATACAGATATGGCATGCTGGAGAATGGTCTCTGCCACGATACAGATATGGCATGCTGGAGAATGGTCTCTGCCACGATACAGATATATATTGACCACGGCATGCTGGAGAATGGTCTCTGCCATGATACAGATATGTATTGAACACGGCATAATGGAGAATGGTCTCTGCCACGATACAGATATGTATTGAGCACGACATGCTGGAGAATGGTCTCTGACATGATACAGATATGTATAGAGCACGGCATGCTGGAGAATGGTCTCTGCCATGATACAGATATGTCATGCTGGAGAATGGTCTCTGACATGATACAGATATGTATTGAGCACGACATGCTGGAGAATGGTCTCTGCCACGATACAGATATGTATTGAGCACGGCATGCTGTGGAATGGTCTCTGGCACGATACAGATATGGCATGCTGGAGAATTGTCGCTGCCACGATACAGATATGTATTGAGCACGGCATGCTGGAGAATGGTCTCTGACACGATACATATATGTATTGAGCACGGCATGCTGGAGAATGATCTCTGCCACGATACAGATATGGCATGCTGGAGAATGGTCTCTGCCACGATACAGATATGTATTGAGCACGGCATGCTGGAGAATGGTCTCTGCCACGATACAGATATATATTGAGCACGGCCTGCTGGAGAATGGTCTCTGCCACGATACAGATATGTATTGAGCACGGCATGCCGGGGAATGGTCTTTGTCATGATACATATATGGTATGCTGGATAATGGTCAATGCCACGATACAGATATGTATTGATCACGGCATGCTGGAGAATGGTCTATGGCACGATACAGATATGTATTGAGCACGGTATGCTGGAGAATGGTCTCTGGCACGATACAGATATGGTAACATGCTGGGGAATGGTCTCTGCCAGGATACAGATATGTATTAGGCACGGCATGCTGGAGAATGGTCTCTGGCACAATACAGATATGTATTGAGCACTGCATGCTGGAGAATGCTCTCTGGCACGATACAGATATGTATTGAGCACGACATGCTGGAGAATGTTCTCTGACACGATACAGATATGCATTGAGCACGGCATGCTGGAGAATGGTCTCTAACACGATACAGATATGTATTGAGCACGGCATGCTGGAGAATGGTCTCTGCCATGATACAGATATGGCATGCTGGAGAAAGGTCTCTGACACGATACAGATATGTATTGAGCACGGCATGCTGGAGAATGGTCTCTGCCACGATACAGATATGGCATGCTGGAGAATGGTCTCTGACACGATACAGATATGTATTGAGCACGGCATGCTGGAGAATGGTCTCTGCCACGATACAGATATGGTATGCTGAAGAATGTTCTCTGCCACGATACAGATATGGTATGCTGGAGAATGGTCTCTGAAACGATACAGATATGTATTGATCACGGCATGCTGGAGAATGGTCTATGGCACGATACAGATATGTATTGAGCACGGTATGCTGGAGAATGGTCTCTGACACGATACTGATATGGCATGCTGGAGAATGGTCTCTGCCACGATACAGATATGTATTGAGCCCGGCATGCTGGAGAATGGTCTCTGCCATGATACAGATATGGTATGCTGGATAAATGTCAATGCCACGATACAGTTATGGTATGCTGGAGAATGGTCTCTGCCACGATACAGATATGTATTGAGCACGACATGCTGGGGAATGGTCTCTGACACGATACAGATATGTATTGAGCCCGGCATGCTGGAGAATGGTCTCTGCCATGATACAGATATGGTATGCTGGATAAAGGTCAATGCCACGATACAGTTATGGTATGCTGGAGAATGGTCTCTGCCACGATACAGATATGTATTGATCACGGCATGCTGGAGAATGGTCTATGGCACGATACAGATATGTATTGAGCACGGTATGCTGGAGAATGGTCTCTGACACGATACTGATATGGCATGCTGGAGAATGGTCTCTGCCACGATACAGATATGTATTGAACACGACATGCTGGGGAATGGTCTCTGGCACGATACAGATATGGCATGCTGGAGAATGGTCTCTGCCACGATACAGATATGTATTGAGCACGGCATGCTGGAGAATGGTCTCTGGCACGATACAGATATGTATTGAACACGGTATGCTGGAGAATGGTCTCTGACACGATACAGATATGGCATGCTGGAGAATGGTCTCTGCCACGATACAGATATGTGTTGAGCACGACATGCTGGGGAATGGTCTCTGGCACGATACAGATATGGCATGCTGGAGAATGGTCTCTGCCACGATACAGATATGTGTTGAGCACGACATGCTGGGGAATGGTCTCTGGCACGATACAGATATGGAATGCTGGAGAATGGTCTCTGCCACGATACAGATATGTATTGAGCAAGGCATGCTGGAGAATGGTTTCTGCCACGATACAGATATGTATTGAGCACGACATGGTGGAGAATGGTCTCTGACACGATACAGATATGTATTGAGCACGGCATGCTGGAGAATGGTCTCTGCCACGATACAGATATGGCATTCTGGAGAATGGTCTCTGCCACGATACAGATATGTATTGAGCACGGCATGCTGGAGAATGGTCTCTGCCACGATACAGATATATATTGACCACGGCATGCTGGAGAATGGTCTCTGCCATGATACAGATATGTATTGAACACGGCATGATGGAGAATGGTCTCTGCCACGATACAGATATGTATTGAGCACGACATTCTGGAGAATGGTCTCTGACACGATACAGATATGTATAGAGCACGGCATGCTGGAGAATGGTCTCTGCCATGATACAGATATGTCATGCTGGAGAATGGTCTCTGACACGATACAGATATGTATTGAGCACGACATGCTCGGCATGCTGGAGAATGGTCTCTGGCATAAGGTAATATGCTAAATTGTTACAACGCACCCCAGTCACTCCCACCACACAGCGACCCCGCCTCTACTACTTCGGTTGCTACACCACCGGTCATGTGTCATTTGGGGAAACCACATAATTGAAATTGACATATTTCGGGATTACTTATATCAAAAATGACGAATTTAGTGGATATTTCAAATTTCCTTGTCGTTCTTGCTACATTTTCTTTTACGCTATGAGGTTGTCGACAAAACTGCATAGAAATAGATTAATTTTATTAACTAAATACAAACGAAACCCTTGCAGTTAACGCATAATGTGTACACAAAACTCTTGCAGTTAATGTATAATGTGTACACGACACTTTTGCAGTTAACGCATAATGTGTACACAAAACTCTTCCAGTTAATGCATATTGTGTACACAAAACTCTTCCAGTTAATGCATATTGTGTACACAAAACTATTGCAGTTAACGTATAATGTGTACACGAAACTCTTGCAGTTAACGTATAATGTGTACACGAAACTCTTGCAGTTAATGTATAATGTGTACACGAAACTTGTGCAGTTAACGCATAATGTGTACACGAAACTCTTGCAGTTAATGCATAATGTGTACACGAAACTCGTGTCAGTTAACGCATAATGTGTACACAAAACTCGTGCAGTTAGCGCATAATGTGTACACAAAACTCGTGCAGTTAACGTATAATGTGTACACGAAACTCGTGTCAGTTAACGCATAATGTGTACACGAAACGTGTGCAGTTAACGCATAATGTGTACACAAAACTCGTGCAGTTAACGCATAATGTGTACACGAAACTTGTGCAGTTAACGCATAATGTGTACACAAAACTCGTGCAGTTAACGTATAATGTGTACACAAAACTCGTGCAGTTAACGCATAATGTGCACACAAAACTCGTGCAGTTAACGTATAATGTGTACACGAAACTTGTGCAGTTAATGCATAATGTTTACACAAAACGTGTGCAGTTAATGTATAATGTGTACACGAAACTCTTGCAGTTAATGCATAATGTGTACATGAAACTCTTGCAGTTAATATATAATGTGTACACGAAACTTGTGCAGTTAATGTATAATGTGTACACGAAACTCTTGCAGTTAATGTATAATGTGTACACGAAACTCTTGCAGTTAATGTATAATGTGTACACGAAACTCTTGCAGTTAATGCATAATGTGTACACAAAACTCGTGCAATTAACGCATAATGTGTACACGAAACTTGTGCAGTTAATGTATAATGTGTACACGAAACTTGTGCAGTTAATGTATAATGTGTACACGAAACTCGTGCAATTAACGCATAATGTGTACACGAAACTTGTGCAGTTAATGTATAATGTGTACACGAAACTTGTGCAGTTAATGTATAATGTGTACACGACACGTGTGCAGTTAATGTATAATGTGTACACAAAACTCTTGCAGTTAATGTATAATGTGTACACAAAACTCTTGCAGTTAACGCATAATGTGTACACGAAACTCGTGCAGTTAACGCATAATATGTACACGAAACTCGTGCAGTTAACGCATAATATGTACACGAAACTCGTGCAGTTAACGCATAATGTGTACATGAAACTCTTGCAGGAACGCATAATGTGTGCACAAAACTCTTGCAGTTAACGCATAATGTGTACACAAAACTCTTGCAGTTAACGTATAATGTGTACACGAAACTCGTGCAGTTAACGCATAATATGTACACGAAACTCGTGCAGTTAGCGCATAATATGTACACGAAACTCGTGCAGTTAACGCATAATGTGTACACGAATTGCAGGAACGCATAATGTGTGCACAAAACTCGTGCAGTTAACGCATAATGTGTACACGAAACTCTTGCAGGAACGTATAATGTGTGCACAAAACTCTTGCAGTTAACGCATAATGTGTACACAAAACTCTTGCAGTTAACGTATAATGTGTACACGAAACTCGTGTAGTTAACGTATAATGTGTACACAAAACTCGTGCAGTTAATGTATGATGTGTACACGAAACTCGTGCAGTTAATGTATAATGTGTACACAAAACTCTTGCAGTTAAAGCATAATGTGTACACAAAACTTGTGCAGTTAATGCATAATGTGTGCACGAAACTCTTGCAATTAACGCATAATGTGTACACAAAACTCGTGCAGTTAACGCATAATGTGTACACGAAACTCGTGCAGTTAATGCATAATGTGTACACAAATCTTGTTCAGTTAACGCATAATGTGTACACAAAACTTATGCAGTTAATGCATAATGTGTACACAAAACTCTTGCAGTTAATGCATAATGTGTATACAAAACTCGTGCAGTTAATGCATACTGTGTACACAAAACTCGTGCAGTTAACGCATAATGTGTACACGAAACTCGTGCAGTTAACGCATAATGTGTACACGAAACTCACGAAGTCATTGAAAACTCACGTACAGACGGATCTGTAGTCCAGTGGTAACACGCTGGACTGGCAATCCAGGGATCGCAGGTTCGATCCCCCGTCTGACCCTAATAATATGAAACATAACAGTCTTTCAGATGTGACGTTAAACCGAGGTCTCGTGTTGGTGCTTTACACCGTGCACGTAAAAGAACCAGAGGAGACTCTGGAATGGGTCTCTGTCTGTATCATTGCACTATCCCCTAAACATCTAAAATGACTAATCTCTTCAGGAGGCGTCGCTCATATGGGCAACCGGTAGCGACAATAAATAAACGTAAAACACACACAAACTCATGCAGTTAATATATAATGTATACATGTATTACAATAAAACATACAATACACACAGTAAGTTTGTATACATGTATGCAATACACACAGTAAGTTTGTATACATGTATACAATACACACAGTAAGTTTGTATACATGTATACAATACACACAGTAAGTTTGTATACATGTATGCAATACACACAGTAAGTTTGTATACATGTATACAATACACACAGTAAGTTTGTATACATGTATACAATACACACAGTAAGTTTGTATACATGTATACAATACACACAGTAAGTTTGTATACATGTATGCAATACACACAGTAAGTTTGTATACATGTATACAATACACACAGTAAGTTTGTATACATGTATGCAATACACACAGTAAGTTTGTATACATGTATACAATACACACAGTAAGTTTGTATACATGTATGCAATACACACAGTAAGTTTGTATACATGTATACAATACACACAGTAAGTTTGTATACATGTATGCAATACACACAGTAAGTTTGTATACATGTATACAATACACACAGTAAGTTTGTATACATGTATGCAATACACACAGTAAGTTTGTATACATGTATGCAATACACACAGTAAGTTTGTATACATGTATACAATACACACAGTAAGTTTGTATACATGTATGCATCCAGTTTGACTAGATTGTTGTTGTAAATAAACACGCACCTTTAGAAGGCTGTTGAAACTCTACCTCTACCTAATTCAGTAGAACTCACTATAACTCACTCTAGCTCTACCTAATTCAATAGAACTCACTATAACTCACTCTAGTTCTACCTAATTCAGTAGAACTCACTATAACTCACTCTAGCTCTACCTAATTCAGTAGAACTCACTCTAACTCACTAGAACTCACTCTAACTCATTCTAGCTCACTAGAACTCACTCTAACTCATTCTAACTCACTCTAGCTCAACCGAATTCAGTAGAACTCACTTTAACTCACTAGAACTCACTCTAATTCACTCTAGCTCTACCTAATTCAGTAGAACTCACTATAACTCACTAGAACTCACTCTAACTCATTCTAACTCAATAGAACTCACTCTAACTCACTCTAGCTCACTAGAACTCAATCTAACTCATTCTAACTCACTCTAGCTCACTAGAACTCAGTATATCTCAGTATAACTCATTCTAACTCACTATAACTCACTCTAGCTCACTATAACTCACTATAGCTCACTCTAACTCACTCCAACTCATTCCAGCTCACTATAACTCACTATATCTCATTCTAACTTACTATAGCTCATTCTATCTCACTATAGCTCATTCTATCTCACTATGACTCATTCTAACTCACTATAGCTCATTCTATCTCACTATAACTCATTCTAACTTACTATAACTCATTCTAATTCACAATAACTCATTCTAACTCACTATAACTCACTATAACTCATTCTAGCTCACTATAACTCACTCTAACTCACTCTAGCTCACTCTTGCATTCTGATTTGACGATGTCTGAACACTTGTCCCTCAGCCGTACTCCGCCCTCTAACACAGACACACCCAACCGGCAATTCTACAATGTATTTTCTGAACACAAATTTTCCAGTTATTTGATTGCACTCTTTTCTTAGAATTGGTATATATGAATGTACCGGTCGACACGATCCTCTGTGACAATGCAAACAGGTGCACGCAGCCTTTGCCAACCGTTCCGGGATCCTGTTTTCGTCATAGTCTATTACGTAGCTCCAGCTACACTTTGCATGTTCAAATGCTCCAGCGTTACTAGTTACAGGTCCGCCGTATGTCGGGATAACGCAAGATGCTGTCGGCGATTGACTGCTACCACACTGATGAGGTATCGTTTGACTATCTCTAACAATACTATTACTGGGCTGACACTGCACGATGTTCATGGAGAAATTGCCAAGCACATCGTCCGTATATAGATCGTACAAGGCACTTGCAATTTCAAGAGCCACGTTGTCTGGTTCCGTGCAAGCAAACGCTGTAATCGTTTGGGATGTTGCCATGGCAATGATAGGCACAAAGCACT
This sequence comes from Archivesica marissinica, assembly GCA_014843695.1. NCBI lineage: Eukaryota > Metazoa > Mollusca > Bivalvia > Venerida > Vesicomyidae > Archivesica > Archivesica marissinica. The sequence continues at coordinate 9,699 of JABXNX010003610.1, read as the reverse complement.
GAAACATAAAATATTAAAATAAAGTTTCATTAATAACAGTATAGTAACCAAGTCTAAATATGACATTTTTGCATTGCATTTGGCAGCTAACATGCGCACTCGAAGTTACGGGCATGCGCATTCACAGTGTTAGGCAACGTGTCGTTGATATAGTATAGGCGTGTCTTACAGTCTACAATTCATTTCTTTTTTAAAAGTTTAAACTTTATTTATTTTACAACGATTGCGAAGCAAGTTCTAACAACTTATATTAATCACTCTCGTTGACGCGGATGAAATCGTAAATGTGGTCACTCGTGTGGGAGGAAACCGATCTGGCGACCACCGTACTATCTCACATACTTCTCGGAAGTCGAGGATCGAGCCCGGGTTACATTGGTGAGAAGCGAGCGCGCTAACCACTGCGCTAATCGGACAGCCAAAAAACTATTAAAACTGCGACAATAAACCCATAAGGAGGATTAGGTTAGAGCTAATTAGGTCACCCTCTATAAATTAAGAAATATTCCTAATAAATAAAGTTTGAATTGAAAGAATGCTCCATACTGTTCCATGGATGGTCTAATTCCCATGTCCGGTACACGGTAAGTCGCAAGTGCCACTGATAAGATATTCATGTAACTATTAGTAAGTAAGTAAATACATGTTTTAATACTAATGATAATAAAGACTATTTAACTCTCACCGCCAATGTCGAATAAAAGCGCCTTTGCATTAAAGCCGAGACCCCGATCAGACAGAACAGAACAGAACGTGGCGTCTGATCAGGGTATATGATGATTGCTCTTCAGACAGTGGAACTGAAGCACCTATCCGACTAGCAAACAACATAGATCCCGATGAGACGCGCCGTTATGCCGCGCTGCTGATCTGGATCTATGTTGTTTGCACATTGCTTTGAATTTATTCGGCGCTGAAAGAGTTTTTGTTCACATTTCGGGCCCCCAAAATATTGGGGAACCCCATTTATTTGCTCAGTCCAGTGACTAGTAGGGGTCGGAGCGTATCCCCTAGTAGCCTTACTCGCTTTATATATACGTATCAACAATGTATGGACTCGTTTTATAATGGTGCATAGTTACATTTATATTTTAAATGGGGTCGATGTGGCACGAACTATTTTACATATTGAAAAGACACAAATTTGTGTATAACGAAATAAAAAATAATACAGACATGCATACCCACCTGCCTGTCTTATCTACTTCTGTCAGTATTTATTTTGTAAAGCTAATATAAAAGCCGCTTCCTTGTGCATCATTCATGAAAGCTCATACCAATTATTTTTTTAATTCAATATAATTTTTATGTGGTATATAAATGTGTATATATATTGACCAACGTTGTACAGATAGGACAAATGAAAATGTGTTATATCTAACACAACAACTCTGTTATATCTAACACAACAGCTCTGGCATAAATGCATGCATTGTTTCCCATGTTCTTTTGAAGTTCTCCAGTGTTTGACAAATAATTGCCATTTCTTTGCTTAAATTGTAATGATATAATATGAATCGTTTTGCTCCTACTAAAGTAAGAGGGCAATTTAACATTTTACATTTATTATATATATATACATTTTCAAAACGATTATGATCAAATATTTTGCCTCAGCATTTGCACATGGATTTATATATCCAAAAATCATTATACTTTCATTTAATGGACAGCAGAAATCTTTACTTTTGGTTAACAAATCCGTTATCAATTTCCTAGTTATATTGCAACCCCAGAATAAATGTTCTATTGTTTCATTTTACAAAAAGTTTATATAATAACTCGTTAGTTCCTAGAATTCTGTGTAAAATCCTTGTTTGAAACCACTGTATTTTAGAATCCTTTTTTATACTGAATGTAACATTGCTTCCATTGCTGTATATTAAATGTTATACTAAGCTTCTGTAGACATTTAGTTTGACTACTTGGCTTAACAGTACTGCGATTGAGGCTATTATACTTGGTCTCACGGTTTTACAATTTCGTTCGATCTCAAGTTATACTTTTTTATTACTTCTTTTACTGAATTTAGAACACTTTGAAAATGTACATAATTTGTGTTTAGGGTTGTACGTTTCCTTAAATTCATTTATTGTTAAAAAGCTACCATCAGCTTTTAATAAATCAGTGGATATATATATAATGGGCTCCTGTGGATATATATATAATGGGCTCCTGTGGATATATATATAATGGGCTCCTGTGGATATATATATAATGGGCTCCTGTGGATATATATAATGGGCTCCTGTGGATATATATATAATGGGCTCCTGTGGATATATATAATGGGCTCCTGTGGATATATATATAATGGGCTCCTGTGGATATATATATAATGGGCTCCTGTGGATATATATATAATGGGCTCCTGTGGATATATATAATGGGCTCCTGTGGATATATATATAATGGGCTCCTGTGGATATATATATAATGGGCTCCTGTGGATATATATATATAATGGGCTCCTGTGGATATATATATAATGGGCTCCTGTGGATATATATATAATGGACTCCTGTGGATATATATATAATGGACTCCTGTGGATATATATATAATGGGCTCCTGTGGATATATATAATGGGCTCCTGTGGATATATATATAATGGGCTCCTGTGGATATATATATAATGGGCTCCTGTGGATATATATAATGGGCTCCTGTGGATATATATATAATGGGCTCCTGTGGATATATATATAATGGGCTCCTGTGGATATATATATAATGGGCTCCTGTGGATATATATATATAATGGGCTCCTGTGGATATATATATATAATGGACTCCTGTGGATATATATATAATGGGCTCCTGTGGATATATATATAATGGGCTCCTGTGGATATATATATAATGGACTCCTGTGGATATTATATAATGGGCTCCTGTGGATATATATAATGGGCTCCTGTGGATATATATATATAATGGGCTCCTGTGGATATATATATAATGGGCTCCTGTGGATATATATATAATGGGCTCCTGTGGATATATATATATAATGGGCTCCTGTGGATATATATATAATGGGCTCCTGTGGATATATATATAATGGACTCCTGTGGATATATATATAATGGGCTCCTGTGGATATATATATAATGGGCTCCTGTGGATATATATATATAATGGGCTCCTGTGGATATATATATAATGGGCTCCTGTGGATATATATATAATGGGCTCCTGTGGATATATATATAATGGGCTCCTGTGGATATAATATAATGGGCTCCTGTGGATATATATATAATGGGCTCCTGTGGATATATATAATGGGCTCCTGTGGATATATATATAATGGGCTCCTGTGGATATATATATAATGGGCTCCTGTGGATATATATATATAATGGGCTCCTGTGGATATATATATATAATGGGCTCCTGTGGATATATATATATAATGGACTCCTGTGGATATATATATAATGGGCTCCTGTGGATATATATATAATGGGCTCCTGTGGATATATATATAATGGACTCCTGTGGATATATATATAATGGACTCCTGAATAAAACCATGACTTTAAAAAGACACTGTTTGTACCAATTACAATGTTATGATTATAAAATAATGGCATAATGCTTATGCATTCCTTATCCACTGGAATGCTTTCAATAAAGTCAGCAAATGCACCAACAGTGTCTTTCCAAAACATGTTGCTTGTATCTTTTGATAATGTTTCAAAATAATGTTTACCACAATGGTATAATTTTTGCATTTCCAGTTTTTTAGTAGCTCTGCCTATCCAACTTCCATCTCCTGGTAGTCTTCATAGCCACGTCAGTTTTAATGCCTTTATGAACATGGATATATTTATCATGTTAATGCCTTTATGAACATGGATATATTTATCATGTTAATGCCTTTATGAACATGGATATATTTATCATGTTAATGCCTTTATGAACATGGATATATTTATCATGTTAATGCCTTTATGAACATGGATATATTTATCATGTTAATGCCTTTATGAACATGGATATATTTATCATGTTAATGCCTTTATGAACATGGATATATTTATCATGTTAATGCCTTTATGAACATGGATATATTTATCATGTTAATGCCTTTATGAACATGGATATATTTATCATGTTAATGCCTTTATGAACATGGATATATGTATCATTTTAATCCCTTTATTGATTTGTACTGGCACTTGTAGTGAGAGAATTGATGAAGTTGTACAGGCACTTGTAGTGAGAGAATTGATGAAGTTGTACAGGCACTTGTAGTGAGAGAATTGATGAAGTTGTACAGGCACTTGTAGTGAGAAAATTGATGTACAGGCACTTGTAGTGAGAGAATTGATGAAGTTGTAATAGGCACTTGTAGTGAGAGAATTGATGTACAGGCACTTGTAGTGAGAGCTTTGATGAAGTTGTAACAGGCAATTGTAGTGAGAGAATTGATGTACAGGCACTTGTAGTGAGAGAATTGATGGAAGTTGTAACAGGCACTTGTAGTGAGAGAATTGATGTACAGGCACTTGTAGTGAGAGAATTGATGAAGTTGTAACAGGCACTTGTAGTGAGAGAATTGATGAAGTTGTAACAGGCACTTGTAGTGAGAGAATTGATGAAGTTGTAGCAGGCAATTGTAGTGAGAGAATTGATATACATGCACTTGTAGTGAGAGAATTGATGTACAGGCACTTGTAGTGAGAGATGATGTACAGGCACTTGTAGTGAGAGAATTGATGAAGTTGTACAGGCACTTGTAGTGAGAGAATTGATGAAGTTGTACAGGCACTTGTAGTGAGAGAATTGATGAAGTTGTACAGGCACTTGTAGTGAGAGAATTGATGAAGTTGTAACAGGCACTTGTAGTGAGAGAATTGATGAAGTTGTACAGGCACTTGTAGTGAGAGAATTGATGAAGTTGTACAGACACTTGTAGTGAGAGAATTGATGAAGTTGTACAGGCACTTGTAGTGAGAGAATTGATGAAGTTGTACAGGCACTTGTAGTGAGAGAATTGATGAAGTTGTACAGGCACTTGTAGTGAGAGAATTGATGAAGTTGTACAGGCACTTGTAGTGAGAGAATTGATGAAGTTGTACAGGCTCTTGTAGTGAGAGAATTGATGAAGTTGTACGGCACTTGTAGTGAGAGAATTGATGAGTTGTAGGCACTGTAGTGAGAGAATGATGAGTTGTAAAGCACTTGTAGTGAGAGAATTGATGAAGTTGTACAGGCACTTGTAGTGAGAGAATTGATGTACAGGCACTTGTAGTGAGAGAATTGATGAAGTTGTAACAGGCACTTGTAGTGAGAGAATTGATGAAGTTGTACAGGCACTTGTAGTGAGAGAATTGATGAAGTTGTACAGGCACTTGTAGTGAGAGAATTGATGAAGTTGTAACAGGCACTTGTAGTGAGAGAATTGATGAAGTTGTACAGGCACTTGTAGTGAGAGAATTGATGAAGTTGTAACAGGCACTTGTAGTGAGAGAATTGATGTACAGGCACTTGTAGTGAGAGAATTGATGTACAGGCACTTGTAGTGAGAGAATTGATGAAGTTGTACAGGCACTTGTAGTGAGAGAATTGATGAAGTTGTACAGGCACTTGTAGTGAGAGAATTGATGAAGTTGTAACAGGCACTTGTAGTGAGAGAATTGATGAAGTTGTACAGGCACTTGTAGTGAGAGAATTGATGAAGTTGTACAGGCACTTGTAGTGAGAGAATTGATGAAGTTGTACAGGCACTTGTAGTGAGAGAATTGATGAAGTTGTACAGGCACTTGTAGTGAGAGAATTGATGAAGTTTACAGGCACTTGTAGTGAGAGAATGATGAAGTGTACAGGCACTTGTAGTGAGAGAATTGATGAAGTTTAACAGGCACTTGTAGTGAGAGAATTGATGAAGTTGTACAGGCACTTGTAGTGAGAGAATTGATGAAGTTGTACAGGCACTTGTAGTGAGAGAATTGATGAAGTTGTACAGGCACTTGTAGTGAGAGAATTGATGAAGTTGTACAGGCACTTGTAGTGAGAGAATTGATGAAGTTGTACAGGCACTTGTAGTGAGAGAATTGATGTACAGGCACTTGTAGTGAGAGAATTGATGAAGTTGTAACAGGCACTTGTAGTGAGAGAATTGATGAAGTGTACAGGCACTTGTAGTGAGAGAATTGATGAAGTTGTAACAGGCACTTGTAGTGAGAGAATTGATGAAGTTGTACAGGCACTTGTAGTGAGAGAATTGATGAAGTTGTACAGGCACTTGTAGTGAGAGAATTGATGTACAGGCACTTGTAGTGAGAGAATTGATGAAGTTGTACAGGCACTTGTAGTGAGAGAATTGATGAAGTTGTACAGGCACTTGTAGTGAGAGAATTGATGAAGTTGTAACAGGCACTTGTAGTGAGAGAATTGATGTACAGGCACTTGTAGTGAGAGAATTGATGTACAGGCACTTGTAGTGAGATAATTGGTGAAGTTGTAACAGGCACTTGTAGTGAGAGAATTGATGAAGGTTTACTGGCACATGTTGTGAGAGAATTGATGTACAGGCACTTGTAGTGAGATAATTGATGAAGTTGTAACAGGCACTTGTAGTGAGAGAATTGATGCAGTTGTACAGACACTTGTAGTGAGAGAATTGATGAAGTTGTAACAAGCACTTGTAGTGAGAGAATTGATGAAGATGTACAGGCACTTGTAGTGAGAGAATTGATGAAGTTGTACAGGCACTTGTAGTGAGAGAATTGATGAAGTTGTAACAGGCACTTGTAGTGAGAGAATTGATGAAGTTGTACAGGCACTTGTAGTGAGAGAATTGATGAAGTTGTACAGGCACTTGTAGTGAGAGAATTGATGTACAGGCACTTGTAGTGAGAGAATTGATGAAGTTGTACAGGCACTTGTAGTGAGAGAATTGATGAAGTTGTACTGGCACTTGTAGTGAGAGAATTGATGAAGTTGTACAGGCACTTGTAGTGAGAGAATTGATGAAGTTGTACAGGCACTTGTAGTGAGAGAATTGATGAAGTTGTACAGGCACTTGTAGTGAGAGAATTGATGATGTTGTACAGGCACGTGTAGTGAGAGAATTGATGAAGTTGTACAGGCACTTGTAGTGAGAGAATTGATGTACAGGCACTTGTAGTGAGAGAATTGATGAAGTTGTAACAGGCACTTGTAGTGAGAGAATTGATGTACAGGCACTTGTAGTGAGAGAATTGATGAAGTTGTAACAGGCACTTGTAGTGAGAGAATTGATGAAGTTGTACAGGCACTTGTAGTGAGAGAATTGATGAAGTTGTAACAGGCACTTGTAGTGAGAGAATTGATGAAGTTGTACAGGCACTTGTAGTGAGAGAATTGATGAAGTTGTAACAGGCACTTGTAGTGAGAGAATTGATGAAGTTGTACAGGCACTTGTAGTGAGAGAATTGATGAAGTTGTACAGGCACTTGTAGTGAGAGAATTGATGAAGTTGTACAGGCACTTGTAGTGAGAGAATTGATGAAGTTGTAACAGGCACTTGTAGTGAGAGAATTGATGAAGTTGTACAGGCACTTGTAGTGAGAGAATTGATGAAGTTGTACAGGCACTTGTAGTGAGAGAATTGATGTACAGGCACTTGTAGTGAGAGAATTGATGAAGTTGTACAGGCACTTGTAGTGAGAGAATTGATGAAGTTGTAACAGGCACTTGTAGTGAGAGAATTGATGAAGTTGTAACAGGCACTTGTAGTGAGAGAATTGATGAAGTTGTACAGACACTTGTAGTGAGAGAATTGATGAAGTTGTAACAGGCACTTGTAGTGAGAGAATTGATGAAGTTGTAACAGGCTTGTAGTGAGAGAATTGATGTACAGGCAATTGTAGTGAGAGAATTGTGTACAGGCACTTGTAGTGAGAGAATTGATGAAGTTGTACAGGCACTTGTAGTGAGAGAATTGATGAAGTTGTAAGGCACTTGTAGTGAGAGAATTGATGAAGTTTAACAGTCAATTGTAGTGAGAGAATTGCGTACATGCACTTGTAGTGAGAGAATTGATGGAAAGTTGTAAACAGCAACTTGTAGTGAGAGAATCTGAGTAAAGGCATGTAGTGAGGAATTGAGAAGTTGTAACAGGCATTGTAGTGAGAGAATGATGAAGTTGTACAGGAATTGTAAGTGAGAGAATTGATGAAGTTGTAACAGGCACTTGTAGTGAGAGAATTGATGTACAGGCACTTGTAGTGAGAGAATTGATGTACAGGCACTTGTAATGAGATAATTGGTGAAGTTGTAACAGGCACTTGTAGTGAGAGAATTGATGAAGGTTTACTGGCACAAGTTGTGAGAGAATTGATGTACAGGCACTTGTAGTGAGATAATTGATGAAGTTGTAACAGGCACTTGTAGTGAGAGAATTGATGCAGTTGTACAGACACTTGTAGTGAGAGAATTGATGAAGTTGTAACAAGCACTTGTAGTGAGAGAATTGATGACACACAAACAAGATGTACAGGCACTTGTAATGAGAGAATTGATGAAACACACAAAAAAAAAGTTGTACAGGCACTTGTAGTGAGAGAATTATGAAGTTGTACAGCACTGTAGTGAGAGAATTGCGTACAGGCCTTGTAGTGAGAGAATTGAAGAAGATGCAGGCACACTTGTAGTGAGAGAATTGAGAAGTTGTAATGGGCACTTTAGTGAGAGAATTGATGAAGTGTACAGGCACTTGTAGTGAGAGAATGATGAAGTTGTAATGGCATTGTAGTGAGAGTATTGAGGTACAGGCACTTGTAGTGGGAATGATGAAGTTGTACGCACTTTTAGAGTGAGAGAATTGATGAAGTTGTACTTGGCACCTTGTAGTGACGAGAATTGATGAGTTGTAAAGGCATTGTAGTGAGAGAATGATGAAGTTGTACAGGCACTTGTAGGAGAGAAATGATGAAGTTGTACAGGCACTTATAGTGAGAAAATTGATGTACAGGCACTTGTAGTGAGAGAATTGATGAAGTTGTAACAGGCACTTGTAGTGAGAGAATTGATGTACAGGCACTTGTAGTGAGAGAATTGATGTACAGGCACTTGTAGTGAGAGAATTGATGTACAGGCACTTGTAGTGAGAGAATTGATGAAGTTGTAACAGGCACTTGTAGTGAGAGAATTTATGAAGTTGTACAGGCACTTGTAGTGAGAGAATTGATGAAGTTGTAACAGGCACTTGTAGTGAGAGAATTGATGAAGTTTTACTGGCACTTGTAGTGAGAGAATTGATGAAGTTGTACAGGCACTTGTAGTGAGAGAATTGAGGTACAGGCACATGTAGTGAGAGAATTGATGAAGTTGTACAGTCACTTGTAGTGAGAGAATTGATGAATTTGTACAGGCACTTGTAGTGAGAGAATTGATGAAGTTGTACTGGCACTTGTAGTGAGAGAATTGATGACGTTGTGCAAGCACTTGTAGTGAGAGAATTGATGAAGTTGTAACAGGCACTTGTAGTGAGAGATTTGATGAAGTTGTACAGCCACTTGTAGTGAGAGAATTGATGAAGTTGCACAGACACTTGTAGTGAGAGAATTGATGTACAGGCACTTGTAGTGAGAGAATTGATGACGTTGTAACAGGCACTTGTAGTTAGAGAATTGATGAAGTTGTACAGGCACTTGTAGTGAGAGAATTGAGTTGTACAGGCACTTGTAGTGAGAGAATTGATG
>JABXNX010003609.1:0-26032 GCA_014843695.1 Archivesica marissinica | reverse complement strand
GATATGGCCAGTTGGTGAGCCGCCAGCTAGATAAATATAATGGTTACCGATTGCCTATCAGCCAGGCGCCTGGCCTTCAATGCTGGGATTCGGGAAGTACTGATGTCCATACGAGGTGTCTCATAAGTCAGAAATGGCTGACCCTTTCAATAGGGGTGAAACTATAATAAACACACACTTTACGTTACTTTTACTTTTACCCCGAACATTTTCTGAAGAAATCGACAATATACAGTTCACGCGTTACGAAGCATAGCGTGAAATATTCCCTTTCCGGTACATATCCCGTAGAGTGATAGTATTGGTCATTTCTTGCACGGGTTTTTTATGGTATGCATGGTTTCAATTTCGAGTGTAAAAATAGTGAAAGGTTCATTCCCCTAGGGTATTTCGTGAAGAAAATAGCAACGAGTATGATGCACCAGGCTGGAGGAAATTATATGGAGATAATTATTAGCGGGCTCTCGCATCGTCTAGTAATTGCAATGGAGTGTTTTGTTATTATTTAGTGTAGCAAAGACTAAATTTATCATGAGCCCTGTCCGATCATCGCAGTGGTTATGCACGATCGCTTCACAGAGATGCAACCCTGGCTCGATCCTTGAACCAGAAAGTATGTGAGATGGTATGGTGGTCGCCACATCGGGCAAGTGAGTTGTCTCCGGTTTCTTCCCACACGAATTACCACATAAAAACAAGTCTACCCTGCCATCCGCGCCAACTAGATCGATTAATATAAATTGTTAAAGCTTGTTTCGCAATCGTTGTAAAGTCAAGAAATAACGTTTATACTTCAATCATGAACCCATAAATTATATGGAACTATTTGATAAAGCATATATTGATTACTTTTATTCTTTCAGTGAAAGAAAACTCCATCTTCCACTGTTTTCAAACAAACAGTGAAAGATGGCATTTTCTCTGTCACTGTCGGAGTTTCGTATTCCTCCGCGGTTGGATGTACGTTTGTATGTGTGTATAACGTGTTCATGTATTGAAACTCAACATTTGAGGACATATTTAAAAAACGTAAGAAATTATTTCCAAAAAAGAATAGATCTAGCTAAATTTACAACAATATTACTTCGGAAAATACATCAAAGCTCACCGATCTAACGTCAATAAAAATAGTTGGGCTTGCACATCAATACAGGGCCAGGTGATATAAGGCCGGATGTACAACTCCTAGAAACAGGTCGGCTTTTCAATGTGTGCGAACAGAAAATACCACACAGGAACTAGAGTAAGTGAGTGAGTGAGTGAGTGAGTGAGTGAGTGAGTGAGTGAGTATTTGTTTAACGGCATAGTTCATGCTATATCGCGCTAAAGGAACTAGAATGTGTCATTATTAGCGTCAGGGTAAAGATTCAGACGCCTGTGGTCTCAGGTAAAAACCGAACGGAACGACATCAATGAAAAACAAAACGTACACTTTTTATTTCATTAATACAAACAACAATTAATACAAAAGCTATAAAGAAACAACAACGTGAAATATAACACAAGTCTAGGATGTTGTTAATTAGAACAACAGAATACGTTATTCATTTCCTGTTTTATTGTGTATTTGTTTGTTTGTTTTCGTATGTGGAATTTTTAAGCATTTAATGGCACAATAAATAAATGGCATACATTGAAACCCACACGCATCTGTTAAACACTGTTATTCTGCTAGAATAGTGTTTGTTTCTTGGAAATATATCCGCATGTATATAGAATAATCGACGTTGTAATGGGATATTGGTCTGCCTCCGTGGTAGAGTGGTTGTGTGTGTGTTTTACGTTTATTTATCGTCGCTACCGGTTGCCCATATGATACGCCTTAGATTTTTGGAGGATAGTGCAATGATACAGACAGAGACCCATTCCAGAGTCTCATCTGGTTCTGTTACGTGCACGGTGTAAATCACCGACACGAGACCTCGGTTTAACGTCCCATCTGAAAGACTGTTAATTGTATTAGGGTCAGACGGGGGATCGAACCTGCGATTCCTGGATTACCCGTCCAGCGTGTTACCACTGGATTACAGTGGTTACGGTCGAGTGGTCAAGGTCGTTGACTTATATACCACTGTAACCTATCATCACTGATGGTCACGGGTTCGAGTCCCGCCCAGGCCGTGTCTCATTTATATGAAAAAGTTATTTACAGTCAAACCTGGGTTAGTAGTCACCTCTATTAAGCAGCCAACCTGTATTAAGCAGCCAGTTTCCATATTCCCAATATGTTGTTGTATTATATATTTGACCTCTATTAAGCAGCCACCTGTGTTAAGCAGCCACTTTCTGTGAATCCCTTGGCTGACTGCTTAAGACAGGTTTGACTGTATATGAAAAAGTTGGCAGTTTCTTACGGAGGTTGGTGCACCCAAGTATTGGTTAACCGTTGGAGCACCCAGGAAATGTGTTGTTAGGTAAACTGCCCGCCCGTGATATAGCCCAAAATGGGGCTGGGCTGATACTGGCGTAAAACCCGAACAAACAAACACTTGTAATGTGTAACTGATTGCGCATGTGCAATAGTGTCGTTGTATATACACAACTGATTACACGCTATACTTGTTTATTCCTTTAACAAAAAAGGGGCGTAGCTTGACCGTGGTATATGGGCAGCATTAAGATAGTGGATCGGGTGTATTTACCCCGGACAATTTTGAAAGACTAAATCGCCGTTGCATATCATACACTTCCAGCCCCCTTACCCTTCAGTTTTCTTAACGAATGGGAATTTATGTGATATGTATTGCTATGTATTCGTATTATAGGTATTAAGATAGTCCAATTGTTTTCAGGGAACTAGTTCCAAGCGTTCACTTGTGTGCGCATAGAAATACAGGCTTGAGCTGGAATCCAGAAATGGCCAGGTCAATCAATCTATTTACGTAGTTGAAATTCTGCAACACTAGTTGGTTCCCATATGATTCAGGATGTTCCAGCAGGGATGTAGTATAACATCATACTATTATGTTGGACAGGGTTTCATGTTATTGTCAACATGTTTGCATTTAATTACTAAATTATGCACTTTATAATCATATACATTCACTCAATACAATACTGTGTATTATGCAGAGTGAGTTTTGTGAGTTTTCAAGCGTAAATTGTTTCTATGGTGCGCGGTTTTGCTATTTTATTCAGTATCTATGGATATCCATAATTCCATGTGATATTTGGATATCCATAATTCGATTTATTCAATAATTAAAGGAAATATGGATATCCAAAAATCAATTATTGGATATCCATAAATGCTGAATAAATAACAAAATGGCCGCCTGGAATTATGGATTACAACAAATCAAATTATGGATATCCATAAATTCTGAATACATAGCATAACGGCACTCCATATTCTACAGCCTTTTTCACATTTTCATACGGTTTCAATTGTTTAAAGACATTGTGTTGGCACTTGCCTACAGTGCCTATAGGAAGCTACGCCACTGCCATATACAACAGGAGTCTATGTGTGAATGGTTTAAACCCATATAGAATAGGATTCTAGGTGGGAATGGTTTAAACCCATATACAACAGGAGTCTATATGGGACTGGTTTAAACACATATACAACAGGATTCTATGTGTGAATGGTTTAAACCCATATACAATAGGAATATAGGTGGGAATGGTTTAAACCCATATACAGCAGGAGTCTATGTGTGAATGGTTTAAACCCATATACAATAGGATTCTAGGTGGGAATGGTTTAAACCCATATACAACAGGATTCTATATGGGACTGGTTTAAACACATATACAACAGGAGTCTATGTGTGAATGGTTTAAACCCATATACAATAGGATTCTAGGTGGGACTGGTTTAAACCCATATACAACAGGATTCTATATGGGACTGGTTTAAACACATATACAACAGGAGTCTATGTGTGAATGGTTTAAACCCATATACAATAGGATTCTAGGTGGGAATGGTTTAAACCCATATATAATAGGATTCTAGGTGGGAATGGTTTAAACCCATATACAATAGGATTCTAGGTGGGAATGGTTCAAACCCATATACAACAGGATTCTATGTGGGACTGGTTTAAACCCATATACAACAGGATTCTTGGTGGGAATGGTTTAAACCCATATACAATAGGATTCTAGGTGGGAATGGTTTAAACCCATATACAACATGATTCTAGGTGGGACTGCTTTAAACCCATATACAATAGGATTCTAGATGGGAATGGTTTAAACCCATATACAACAGGAATCTATGTGTGAATGGTTTAAACCAATATACAATAGGATTCTAGGTGGGAATGGTTTAAAACCATATACAACAGGATTCTATATGGGACTGGTTTAAACACATATACAATAGGATTCAAGGTGGGAATGGTGTAAACCCATATACAACATGATTCTAGGTGGGACTGCTTTAAACCCAAATACAATAGGATTCTAGATGGGAATGGTTTAAACCCATATACAACAGGAATCTATATGGGACTGGTTTAAACCCATATACAACAGGATTCTAGGTGGGACTGGTTTAAACCTATATACAATAGGATTCTATATGGGATTGGTTTAAACCCATATATAACAGGATTCTATATGGGACTGGTTTAAACACATATACAATAGGATTCTAGGTGGGACTGGTTTAAACACATATACAATAGGATTCTAGGTGGGAATGGTTTAAACCCATATACAACATGATTCTAGGTGGGACTGGTTTAAACACATATACAATAGGATTCTAGGTGGGAATGGATTAAACCCATATATAACAGGATTCTATATGGGACTGGTTTAAACACATATACAACAGGATTCTAGGTGGGAATGGTTTAAACCCATATACAATAGGATTATATGTGGGACAGGTTTAAACACATATACACCAGGATTCTAGGTGGGACTGGTTTAAACCCATATAGAATAGGATTCTAGGTGGGAATGGCTTAAACCCATATACAGCAGGAGTCTAGGTGGGACTGGTTTAAACCCATATACAATATGATTCTAGATGGGACTGGTTTAAACCCATATACAACAGGATTCTATGTGGGACTGATTTTAACACATATACAATAGGATTCTAGGTGGTAATGGTTTAAACCCATATACAACAGGATTCTATGAGGGACTGGTTTAAACACATATACAATAGGATTCTACGAGGGACTGGTTTAAACACATATACAATATGATTCTATGAGGGACTGGTTTAAACACATATACAATAGGATTCTATGAGGGACTGGTTTAAACACATATACAATAGGATTCTAGCTGGGAATGGTTTAAACCCATATACAATATGATTCTAGGTGGGACTGGTTTAAACCCATATAGAATAGGATTCTAGGTGGGAATGGTTTAAACCCATATACAACAGGATTCTATGTGGGACTGATTTTAACACATATACAATAGGATTCTATATGGGAATGGTTTAAACCCATATACAACATGATTCTAGGTGGGACTGGTTTAAACACATATACAATAGGATTCTATGAGGGACTGGTTTAAACACATATACAATAGGATTCTATGAGGGACTGGTTTAAACACATATACAATAGGATTGTATGAGGGACTGGTTTAAACAAATATACAATAGGATTCTAGCTGGGAATGGTTTAAACCCATATACAACAGGATTCTATGTGTGAATGGTTTAAACCCATATACAACAGGATTCTAGGTGGGAATGGTTTAAACCCATATACAATAGGATTCTAGGTGTGAATGGTTTAAACCCATATACAACAGGATTCTAGGTGGGAATGGTTTAAACCCATATACAATGGGATTCTAGGTGTGAATGGTTCAAACCCATATACAACAGGATTCTAGGTGGGACTGGTTTAAACCCATATAACAGGATTCTATGTGAGGATGGTTTAAACCCATATACAACAGGATTCTAGGTGGCACTGGTTTAAACCCATATGCAACAGGATTCTATATGGGATTGGTTTAAACCCATATACAACAGGATTCTATGAGGGACTGGTTTAAACACATATACAATAGGATTCTAGGTGTGACTGGTTTAAACACATATACAATAGGATTCTAGGTGGGAATGGTTTAAACCCATATACAATAGGATTCTATGTGGGACTGGTTTAAACATATATACAACAGGATGCTAGGTGGGACTGGTTTAAACACATATAGAATAGGATTCTAGGTGGGAATGGCTTAAACCCATATACAACAGGATTCTAGCTGGGAATGGTTTAAACACATATTACAATATGATTCTAGGTGGGAATGGTTTAAACCCATATACAACATGATTCTAGGTGGGACTGGTTTAAACACATATACAATAGGATTCTAGGTGGGAATGGTTTAAACCCATATACAACAGGATTCTATATGGGACTGGTTTAAACCCATATACAACAGGATTCTATGAGGGACTGGTTTAAAAACATATACAATAGGATTCTATGAGGGACTGGTTTAAACACATATACAATAGGATTCTATGTGGGACTGGTTTAAACACATATACAATAGGATTCTAGGTGGGAATGGTTTAAACCCATATACAATAGGATTCTATGTGGGAATGGTTTAAACCCATATACAACAGGATTCTAGGTGGGAATGGTTTAAACCCATATACAATGGGATTCTAGGTGGGAATGGTTTAAACCCATATACAACAGGATTCTATATGGGACTGGTTTAAACACATATACAACAGGAGTCTATGTGTGAATGGTTTAAACACATATACAATAGGATTCTAGGTGGGAATGGTTTAAACCCATATACAACAGGATTCTATATGGGACTGGTTTAAACACATATACAACAGGAGTCTATGTGTGAATGGTTTAAACCCATATACAATAGGATTCTAGGTGGGAATGGTTTAAACCCATATATAATAGGATTCTAGGTGGAAATGGTTTAAACCCATATACAATAGGATTCTAGGTGGGAATGGTTTAAACCCATATACAACAGGATTCTATGTGGGACTGGTTTAAACCCATATACAACAGGATTCTTGGTGGGAATGGTTTAAACCCATATACAATAGGATTCTAGGTGGGAATGGTTTAAACCCATATACAACAGGATTCTAGGTGGGAATGCTTTAAACCCATATACAATAGGATTCTAGGTGGGAATGGTTTAAACCCATATACAACAGGATTCTATGTGGGAATGGTTTAAACCCATATACAATAGGATTCTAGGTGGGAATGGTTTAAACCCATATACAACAGGATTCTATGTGGGAATGGTTTAAACACATATACAATAGGATTCTAGGTGGGAATGGTTTAAACCCATATACAACAGGATTCTATGTGGGAATGGTTTAAACCCATATACAACAGGATTCTAGGTGGGAATGGTTTAAACCCATATACAATAGGATTCTAGGTGGGAATGGTTTAAACCCATATACAACAGGATTCTATGTGGGACTGGTTTAAACCCATATACAACAGGATTCTAGGTGGGACTGGTTTAAACCCATATACAACAGGATTCTATATGGGATTGGTTTAAACCCATATACAACAGGATTCTATGTGGGACTGGTTTAAACACATATACAATAGGATTCTAGGTGGGACTGGTTTAAACACATATACAATAGGATTCTAGGTGGGAATGGTTTAAACCCATATACAACATGATTCTAGGTGGGAATGGTTTAAACACATATACAATAGGATTTTAGGTGGGAACGGATTAAACCCATATATAACAGGATTCTATGTGGGACTGGTTTAAACACATATACAACAGGATTCTAGGTGGGAATGGTTTAAACCCATATACAATAGGATTATATGTGGGACTGGTTTAAACACATATACAGCAGGAGTCTAGGTGGGACTGGTTTAAACCCACATACAACAGGATTCTAGGTGGGAATGGTTTAAACCCATATACAACAGGATTCTAGGTGGGAATGGTTTAAACCCATATACAATATGATTCTAGGTGGGAATGGTTCAAACCCATATACAAAAGGATTCTAGTGGGAATGGTTTAAACCCATATACAACAGGATTCTTGGTGGGAATGGTTTAAACCCATATACAATAGGATTCTATGTGGGAATGGTTTAAACCCATATACAACATGATTCTAGGTGGGACTGGTTTAAACCCATATACAATAGGATTCTAGGTGGGAATGGTTTAAACCCATATACAATAGGATTCTAGGTGGGAATGGTTTAAACCCATATACAATATGATTCTAGGTGGGACTGCTTTAAACCCATATACAATAGGATTCTAGGTGGGAATGGTTTAAACCCATATACAACAGGAATCTATGTGTGAATGGTTTAAACCCATATACAACAGGATTCTAGGTGGGAATGGTTTAAACCCATATACAACAGGATTCTATGTGGGACTGGTTTAAACACATATACAATAGGATTCTAGGTGGGAATGGTTTAAACCCATATACAAGTTTGGGTGTTTTGGTTTGGGGGTTAAACCATATAAATAGGATTCTAGGTGGGAATGGTTTAAACCCATATACAACAGGATTCTAGGTGGGACTGGTTTAAACACATATACAATAGGATTCTAGGTGGGATTGGTTTAAACCCATATACAACAGGATTCTAGGTGGGACTGGTTTAAACACATATACAATAGGATTCTAGGTGGGACTGGTTTAAACACATATACAATAGGATTCTAGGTGGGAATGGTTTAAACCCATATACAACATGATTCTAGGTGGGACTGGTTTAAACACATATACAATAGGATTCTAGGTGGGAATGGTTTAAACCCATATACAACAGGATTCTATATGGGACTGGTTTAAACCCATATACAACAGGATTCTATGTGGGACTGGTTTAAACCCATATACAATAGGATTCTATGTGGGACTGGTTTAAACACATATACAACAGGATTCTAGGTGGGACTGGTTTAAACCCATATACAACAGGATTCTAGGTGGGAATGGTTTAAACCCATATACAATAGGATTCTAGGTGGGAATGGTTTAAACCCATATACAATAGGATTCTAGGTGGGAATGGTTTAAACCCATATACAAAAGGATTCTATGTGGGACTGGTTTAAACCCATATACAACAGGATTCTGGTGGGAATGGTTTAAACCCATATACAATAGGATTCTAGGTGGGAATGGTTTAAACCCATATACAATAGGATTCTAGATGGGAATGGTTTAAACCCATATACAACAGGAATCTATGTGTGAATGGTTTAAACCCATATACAATAGGATTCTAGGTGGGAATGGCTTAAACCCATATACAACAGGATTCTATATGGGACTGGTTTAAACACATATACAATAGGATTCTAGGTGGGAATGGTTTAAACCCATATACAACATGATTCTAGGTGGGACTGCTTTAAACCCATATACAATAGGATTCTAGATGGGAATGGTTTAAACCCATATACAACAGGAATCTATATGGGACTGGTTTAAACCCATATACAACAGGATTCTAGGTAGGACTGGTTTAAACCTATATACAATAGGATTCTATATGGGATTGGTTTAAATCCATATATAACAGGATTCTATATGGGACTGGTTGAAACACATATACAATAGGATTCTAGGTGGGACTGGTTTAAACACATATACAATAGGATTCTAGGTGGGAATGGTTTAAACCCATATACAACATGATTCTAGGTGGGACTAGTTTAAACACATATACAATAGGATTCTATGAGGGACTGGTTTAAACACATATATAATAGGATTCTATGAGGGACTGGTTTAAACACATATACAATTGGATTATATGAGGGACTGGTTTAAACCCATATACAACAGGATTCTAGGTGTGAATGGTTCAAACCCATATACAACAGGATACTAGGTGGGACTGGTTTAAACCCATATACAACAGGATTCTAGGTGGGAATGGTTTAAACCCATATACAATAGGATTCTATGTGTGAATGGCTTAAACCCATATACAACAGGATTCTAGGTGGGAATTGTTTAAACCCATATACAATGGGAGTCTAGGTGTGAATGGTTCAAACCCATATACAACATGATTCTAGGTGGGACTGGTTTAAACCCATACAACAGGATTCTATGTTGGACTGGTTTAAACCCATATACAACAGGATTCTAGGTGGCACTGGTTTAAACCCATATACAACAGGATTCTATATGTGATTGTTTTAAACCCACATACAACAGGATTCTATGTGGGACTGGCTTAAACCCATATACAACAGGATTCTAGCTGGGAATGGTTTAAACACATATACAATATGATTCTAGGTGGGAATGGTTTAAACCCATATACAACATGATTCTAGGTGGAACTGGTTTAAACACATATACAATAGGATTCTAGGTGGGAATGGTTTAAACCAATATACAACAGGATTCTATATGGGACTGGTTTAAACCCATATACAACAGGATTCTATGAGGGACTGGTTTAAAAACATATATAATAGGATTCTATGAGGGACTGGTTTAAACACATATACAATAGGACTCTATGAGGGACTGGTTTAAACACATATACAATAGGATTCTAGGTGGGAATGGTTTAAACCCATATACAATAGGATTCTATGTGTGAATGGTTTAAACCCATATACAACAGGATTCTAGGTGGGAATGGTTTAAACCCATATACAATGGGATTCTAGATGGGAATGGTTTAAACCCATATACAACAGAAGTCTATATGGGACTGGTTTAAACACATATACAACAGGAGTCTATGTGTGAATGGTTTAAACACATATACAATAGGATTCTAGGTGGGAATGGTTTAAACCCATATACAACAGGATTCTATATGGGACTGGTTTAAACACATATACAACAGGAGCCTATGTGTGAATGGCTTAAACCCATATACAATTGGATTCTAGGTGGGAATGGTTTAAACCCATATATAATAGGATTCTAGGAGGGAATGGTTTAAACCCATATACAATAGGATTCTAGGTGGGATAGGTTTAAACCCATATACAATAGGATTCTAGGTGGGAATGGTTCAAACCCATATACAACAGGATTCTATGTGGGACTGGTTTAAACCCATATACAACAGGATTCTTGGTGGGAATGGTTTAAACCCATATACAATAGGATTCTAGGTGGGAATGGTTTAAACCCATATACAACAGGAATCTATGTGTGAATGGTTTAAACCCATATACAATAGGATTCTAGGTGGGAATGGTTTAAACCCATATACAACAGGATTCTATATGGGACTGGTTTAAACACATATACAATAGGATTCAAGGTGGGAATGGTTTAAACCCATATACAACATGATTCTAGGTGGGACTGCTTTAAACCCATATACAATAGGATTCTAGATGGGAATGGTTTAAACCCATATACAAAAGGAATCTATATGGGACTGGTTTAAACCCATATACAACAGGATTCTAGGTGGGACTGGGTTAAACCTATATACAATATGATTCTATATGGGATTGGTTTAAACCCATATATAACAGGAATCTATATGGGACTGGTTTAAACACATATACAATTGGATTCTAGGTGGGACTGGTTTAAACACATATACAATAGGATTCTAGGTGGGAATGGTTTAAACCCATATACAACATGATTCTAGGTGGGACTGGTTTAAACACATATACAATAGGATTTTAGGTGGGAATGGATTAAACCCATATATAACAGGATTCTATATGGGACTGGTTTAAACACATATACAACAGGATTCTAGGTGGGAATGGTTTAAACCCATATACAATAGGATTATATGTGGGACTGGTTTAAACACATATACACCAGGATTCTAGGTGGGACTTGTTTAATCCCATATAGAATAGGATTCTAGGTGGGAATGGCTTAAACCCATATACAGCAGGAGTCTAGGTGGGACTGGTTTAAACCCATATACAATATGATTCTAGGTGGGACTGGTTTAAACCATATACAACAGGATTCTTGGTGGGAATGGTTTAAACCCATATACAATAGGATTCTAGGTGGGAATGGTTTAAACCCATATACAACATGATTCTAGGTGGGACTGCTTTAAACCCATATACAATAGGATTCTAGATGGGAATGGTTTAAACCCATATACAACAGGAATCTAGTGTGAATGGTTTAAACCCATATACAATAGGATTCTAGGTGGGAATGGTTTAAACCCATATACAACAGGATTCTATATGGGACTGGTTTAAACACATATACAATAGGATTCTAGGTGGGAATGGTTTAAACCCATATACAACATGATTCTAGGTGGGACTGATTTAAACCCATATACAATAGGATTCTAGATGGGAATGGTTTAAACCCATATACAACAGGAATCTATATGGGACTGGTTTAAACCCATATACAACAGGATTCTAGGTAGGACTGGTTTAAACCTATATACAATAGGATTCTATATGGGATTGGTTTAAATCCATATATAACAGGATTCTATATGGGACTGGTTTAAACACATATACAATAGGATTCTAGGTGGGACTGGTTTAAACACATATACAATAGGATTCTAGGAGGGAATGGTTTAAACCCATATACAACATGATTCTAGTTGGGACTGGTTTAAACACATATACAATATGATTCTAGGTGGGAATGGTTTAAACCCATATACAACATGATTCTAGGTGGAACTGGTTTAAACACATATACAATAGGATTCTAGGTGGGAATGATTTAAATGCATATACAACAGGATTCTATATGGGACTGGTTTAAACCCATATACAACAGGATTCTATGAGGGACTGGTTTAAACACATATACAATAGGATTCTATGAGGGACTGGTTTAAAAACATATACAATAGGATTCTATGAGGGACTGGTTTAAACACATATACAATAGGATTCTAGGTGGGAATTGTTTAAACCCATGTACAATAGGATTCTATGTGTGAATGGTTTAAACCCATATACAACAGGATTCTAGGTGGGAATGGTTTAAACCCATATACAATGGGATTCTAGATGGGAATGGTTTAAACCCATATACAACAGGAGTCTATATGGGACTGGTTTAAACACATATACAACAGGAGTCTATGTGTGAATGGTTTAAACACATATACAATAGGATTCTAGGTGGGAATGGTTTAAACCCATATACAACAGGATTCTATATGGGACTGGTTTAAACACATATACAACAGGAGCCTATGTGTGAATGGTTTAAACCCATATACAATAGGATTCTAGGTGGGAATAGTTTAAACCCATATACAACAGGATTCTAGGTGGGAATGGTTTAAACCCATATACAATAGGATTCTAGGTGGGAATGGTTTAAACCCATATACAATAGGATTCTAGGTGGGAATGGTTCAAACCCATATACAACAGGATTCTATGTGGGACTGGTTTAAACCCATATACAACAGGATTCTTGGTGGGAATGGTTTAAACCCATATACAATAGGATTCTAGGTGGGAATGGTTTAAACCCATATACAACAGGATTCTAGGTGGGACTGCTTTAAACCCATATACAATAGGATTCTAGATGGGAATGGTTTAAACCCATATACAACAGGAATCTATGTGTGAATGGTTTAAACCCATATACAATAGGATTCTAGGTGGGAATGGTTTAAACCCATATACAACAGGATTCTATATTGGACTGGTTTAAACACATATACAATAGGATTCTAGGTGGGAATGGTTTAAACCCATATACAACATGATTCTAGGTGGGACTGCCTTAAACCCATATACAATAGGATTCTAGATGGGAATGGTCTAAACCCATATACAACAGGAATCTATATGGGACTGGTTTAAACCCATATACAATAGGATTCTGGGTGGGACTGGTTTAAACACATATACAATAGGATTCTAGGTGGGAATGGTTTAAACCCATATACAACATGATTCTAGGTGGGACTGGTTTAAACACATATACAATAGGATTTTAGGTGGGAATGGATTAAACCCATATATAACAGGATTCTATATGGGATTGGTTTAAACACATATACAACAGGATTCTAGGTGGGAATGGTTTAAACCCATATACAATAGGATTATATGTGGGACTGGTTTAAACACATATACAAAAGGATTCTAGGTGGGACTGGTTTAAACCCATATAGAATAGGATTCTAGGTGGGAATGGCTTAAACCCATATACAGCAGGAGTCTAGGTGGGACTGGTTTAAACCCATATACAATATGATTCTAGGTGGGAATGGTTTAAACCCATATACAATAGGATTCTAGGTGGGAATGGTTTAAACCCATATACAATAGGATTCTAGGTGGGAATGGTTCAAACCAATATACAACAGGATTCTATGTGGGACTGGTTTAAACCCATATAAAACAGGATTCTTGGTGGGAATGGTTTAAACCCATATACAATAGGATTCTAGGTGGGAATGGTTTAAACCCATATACAACATGATTCTAGGTGGGACTGCTTTAAACCCATATACAATAGGATTCTAGATGGGAATGGTTTAAACCCATATACAACAGGATTCTATGTGTGAATGGTTTAAACCCATATACAATAGGATTCTAGGTGGGAATGGTTTAAACCCATATACAACAGGATTCTATATGGGACTGGTTTAAACACATATACAATAGGATTCTAGGTGGGAATGGTTTAAACCCATATACAACATGATTCTAGGTGGGACTGCTTTAAACCCATATACAATAGGATTCTAGATGGGAATGGTTTAAACCCATATACAACAGGAATCTATATGGGACTGGTTTAAACCCATATACAACAGGATTCTATGTGGGACTGGTTTAAACCTATATACAATAGGATTCTATATGGGATTGGTTTAAACCCATATATAACAGGAATCTATATGGGACTGGTTTAAACACATATACAATAGGATTCTAGTTGGGACTGGTTTAAACACATATACAATAGGATTCTAAGTGGGAATGGTTTAAACCCATATACAACATGATTCTAGGTGGGACGGGTTTAAACACATATACAATAGGATTCTATGAGGGACTGGTTTAAACACATATACAATAGGATTATATGAGGGACTGGTTTAAACACATATACAATAGGATTCTATGAGGGACTGGTTTAAACACATATACAATAGGATTCTAGCTGGGAATGGTGTAAACCCATATACAACAGGAGTCTATGTGTGAATGGTTTAAACCCATATACAACAGGATTCTAGGTGGGAATGGTTTAAACCAATATACAATAGGATTCTATGTGTGAATGGTTTAAACCCATATACAACAGGATTCTAGGTGGGAATGGTTTAAACACATATACAATGGGATTCTAGGTGTGAATGGTTCAAACCCATATACAACAGGATTCTAGGTGGGACTGGTTTAAGCCCATACAACAGGATTCTATGTGGGACTGGTTTAAACCCATATACAACAGGATTCTAGGTGGCACTGGTTTAAACCCATATACAACAGGATTCTATATGGGATTGGTTTAAACCCATATACAACAGGATTCTATGTGGGACTGGTTTAAACACATATACAATTGGATTCTAGGTGGGACTGGTTTAAACACATATACAATAGGATTCTAGGTGGGAATGGTTTAAACCCATATACAATAGGATTCTATGTGGGACTGGTTTAAACACATATACAACAGGATTCTAGGTGGGACTGGTTTAAACCCATATAGAATAGGATTCTAGGTGGGAATGGCTTAAACCCATATACAACAGGATTCTAGCTGGGAATGGTTTAAACACATATACAATATGATTCTAGGTGGGAATGGTTTAAACCCATATACAACATGATTCTAGGTGGGACTGGTTTAAACACATATACAATAGGATTCTAGGTGGGAATGGTTTAAACCCATATACAACAGGATTCTATATGGGACTGGTTTAAACCCATATACAACAGGATTCTATGAGGGACTGGTTTAAACACATATACAATAGGATTCTATGAGGGACTGGTTTAAACACATATACAATAGGATTCTAGGTGGGAATGGTTTAAACCCATATACAATAGGATTCTATGTGTGAATGGTTTAAACCCATATACAATGGGATTCTAGATGGGAATGGTTTAAACCCATATACAACAGGATTCTATATGGGACTGGTTTAAACACATATACAACAGGAGTCTATGTGTGAATGGTTTAAACACATATACAATAGGATTCTAGGTGGGAATGGTTTAAACCCATATACAACAGGATTCTATATGGGACTGGTTTAAACACATATACAACAGGAGCCTATGTGTGAATGGTTTAAACCCATATACAATAGGATTCTAGGTGGGAATAGTTTAAACCCATATACAACAGGATTCTAGGTGGGAATGGTTTAAACCCATATACAATAGGATTCTAGGTGGGAATGGTTTAAACCCATATACAATAGGATTCTAGGTGGGAATGGTTTAAACCCATATACAACAGGATTCTATGTGGGACTGGTTTAAACCCATATACAACAGGATTCTAGGTGGGAATGGTTTAAACCCATATACAATAGGATTCTAGGTGGGAATGGTTTAAACCCATATACAATAGGATTCTAGGTGGGACTGCTTTAAACCCATATACAATAGGATTCTAGATGGGAATGGTTTAAACCCATATACAACAGGATTCTATGTGTGAATGGTTTAAACCCATATACAATAGGATTCTAGGTGGGAATGGTTTAAACCCATATACAACAGGATTCTATATGGGACTGGTTTAAACACATATACAATAGGATTCTAGGTGGGAATGGTTTAAACCCATATACAACATGATTCTAGGTGGGACTGGTTTAAACCCATATACAATAGGATTCTAGATGGGAATGGTTTAAACCCATATACAACAGGAATCTATATGGGACTGGTTTAAACCCATATACAACAGGATTCTATGTGGGACTGGTTTAAACACATATACAATAGGATTCTAGGTGGGATTGGTTTAAACACATATACAATAGGATTCTAGGTGGGAATGGTTTAAACCCATATAAAACATGATTCTAGGTGGGACTGGTTTAAACACATATACAATAGGATTTTAGGTGGGAATGGATTAAACCCATATATAACAGGATTCTATATGGGACTGGTTTAATCACATATACAACAGGATTCTAGGTGGGAATGGTTTAAACCCATATACAATAGGATTATATGTGGGACTGGTGTAAACACATATACAAAAGGATTCTAGATGGGACTGGTTTAAACCCATATAGAATAGGATTCTAGGTGGGAATGGCTTAAACCCATATACAGCAGGAGTCTAGCTGGGAATGGTTTAAACACATATACAATAGGAATCTAGGTGGGACTGGTTTAAACCCATATACAATATGATTCTAGGTGGGAATGGTTTAAACCCATATACAATAGGATTCTAGGTGGTAATGGTTTAAACCCATATACAATATGATTCTAGGTGGGAATGGTTTAAACCCATATACAACAGGATTCTATGTGGGACTGGTTTAAACCCATATAAAAGAGGATTCTTGGTGGGAATGGTTTAAACCCATATACAATAGGATTCTAGTTGGGAATGGTTTAAACCCATATACAACATGATTCTAGGTGGGACTGCTTTAAACCCATATACAATAGGATTCTAGATGGGAATGGTTTAAACCCGTATACAACAGGAATCTATGTGTGAATGGTTTAAACCCATATACAATAGGATTCTAGGTGGGAATGGTTTAAACCCATATACAACAGGATTCTATATGGGACTGGTTTAAACACATATACAATAGGATTCTAGGTGGGAATGGTTTAAACCCATATACAACATGATTCTAGGTGGGACTGGTTTAAACCCATATACAATAGGATTCTAGGTGGGAATGGTTTAAACCCATATACAACAGGATTCTATGTGGGAATGGTTTAAACCCATATACAATAGGATTCTAGGTGGGAATGGTTTAAACCCATATACAACAGGATTCTATGTGGGACTGGTTTAAACACATATACAATAGGATTCTAGGTGGGAATGGTTTAAACCCATATACAACAGGATTCTATGTGGGATGGTTTAAACCCATATACAACAGGATTCTAGGTGGGAATGGTTTAAACCCATATACAACAGGATTCTAGGTGGGACTGGTTTAAACCCATATACAATAGGATTCTAGGTGGGAATGGTTTAAACCCATATACAACAGGATTCTATGTGGGACTGGTTTAAACCCATATACAACAGGATTCTAGGTGGGACTGGTTTAAACCCATATACAATAGGATTCTATATGGGATTGGTTTAAACCCATATACAACAGGATTCTATGTGGGACTGGTTTAAACACATATACAATAGGATTCTAGGTGGGACTGGTTTAAACCCATATACAATAGGATTCTAGGTGGGAATGGTTTAAACCCATATACAACAGGATTCTAGGTGGGAATGGTTTAAACCCATATACAACAGGATTCTAGGTGGGAATGGTTTAAACACATATACAACAGGATTCTATGTGGGACTGGTTTAAACACATATACAATAGGATTCTATGTGGGAATGGTTTAAACCCATATACAATAGGATTCTAGGTGGGAATGGTTTAAACCCATATACAACAGGATTCTAGGTGGGAATGGTTTAAACCCATATACAACAGGATTCTAGGTGGGAATGGTTTAAACCCATATACAATAGGATTCTATGTGGGAATGGTTTAAACCCATATACAACAGGATTCTAGGTGGGAATGGTTTAAACACATATACAATAGGATTCTAGGTGGGAATGGTTTAAACCCATATACAACAGGATTCTATGTGGGACTGGTTTAAACCCATACAACAGGATTCTATGTGGGACTGGTTTAAACCCATATACAACAGGATTCTATATGGGATTGGTTTAAACCCATATACAACAGGATTCTATGTGGGACTGGTTTAAACACATATACAATTGGATTCTAGGTGGGACTGGTTTAAACACATATACAATAGGATTCTAGGTGGGAATGGTTTAAACCCATATACAATAGGATTCTATGTGGGACTGGTTTAAACACATATACAACAGGATTCTAGGTGGGACTGGTTTAAACCCATATAGAATAGGATTCTAGGTGGGAATGGCTTAAACCCATATACAACAGGATTCTAGCTGGGAATGGTTTAAACACATATACAATATGATTCTAGGTGGGAATGGTTTAAACCCATATACAACATGATTCTAGGTGGGACTGGTTTAAACACATATACAATAGGATTCTAGGTGGGAATGGTTTAAACCCATATACAACAGGATTCTATATGGGACTGGTTTAAACCCATATACAACAGGATTCTATGAGGGACTGGTTTAAACACATATACAATAGGATTCTATGAGGGACTGGTTTAAACACATATACAATAGGATTCTAGGTGGGAATGGTTTAAACCCATATACAATAGGATTCTAGGTGGGAATGGTTTAAACCCATATACAACAGGATTCTATGTGGGAATGGTTTAAACCCATATACAATAGGATTCTAGGTGGGAATGGTTTAAACCCATATACAACAGGATTCTATGTGGGACTGGTTTAAACCCATACAACAGGATTCTATGTGGGAATGGTTTAAACCCATATACAACAGGATTCTATGTGGGACTGGTTTAAACCCATATACAACAGGATTCTAGGTGGGAATGGTTTAAACCCATATACAATAGGATTCTAGGTGGGAATGGTTTAAACACATATACAATAGGATTCTAGGTGGGAATGGTTTAAACCCATATACAACAGGATTCTAGGTGGGAATGGTTTAAACCCATATACAATAGGATTCTAGGTGGGAATGGTTTAAACCCATATACAACAGGATTCTATGTGGGAATGGTTTAAACCCATATACAACAGGATTCTAGGTGGGAATGGTTTAAACCCATATACAATAGGATTCTATGTGGGAATGGTTTAAACACATATACACCAGGATTCTAGGTGGGAATGGTTTAAACCCATATACAATAGGATTCTAGGTGGGAATGGTTTAAACCCATATACAACAGGATTCTAGGTGGGAATGGTTTAAACCCATATACAACAGGATTCTAGTTGGGAATGGTTTAAACACATATACAATAGGATTCTAGGTGGGAATGGTTTAAACCCATATACAACAGGATTCTATGTGGGAATGGTTTAAACACATATACAATAGGATTCTATGTGGGACTGGTTTAAACCATATACAAGGATTCTATGTGGGACTGGTTTAAACCATATACAATAGGATTCTAGTGGGAATGGTTTAAACCCATATACAACAGGATTCTATGTGGGAATGGTTTAAACCCATATACAACAGGATTCTAGGTGGGAATGGTTTAAACCCATATACAATAGGATTCTATGTGGGAATGGTTTAAACCCATATACAACAGGATTCTAGGTGGGAATGGTTTAAACCCATATACAATAGGATTCTAGATGGGAATGGTTTAAACCCATATACAATAGGATTCTAGGTGGGAATGGTTTAAACACATATACAATAGGATTCTAGGTGGGACTGGTTTAAACCCATATACAACAGGATTCTAGGTGGGACTGGTTTAAACTCATATACAACAGGATTCTATTTGGGACTGGTTTAAACACATATACAATAGGATTCTAGGTGGGAATGGTTTAAACCCATATACAATAGGATTCTATGTGGGACTGGTTTAAACACATATACAATAGGATTCTAGGTGGGAATGGTTTAAACCCATATACAACAGGATTCTATGTGGGAATGGTTTAAACCCATATACAACAGGATTCTAGGTGGGAATGGTTTAAACCCATATACAATAGGATTCTAGGTGGGACTGGTTTAAACCCATATACAATAGGATTCTAGGTGGGAATGGTTTAAACCCATATACAACAGGATTCTAGGTGGGAATGGTTTAAACCCATATACAATAGGATTCTAGGTGGGACTGGTTTAAACCCATATACAATAGGATTCTAGGTGGGAATGGTTTAAACCCATATACAACAGGATTCTAGGTGGGACTGGTTTAAACACATATACAATAGGATTCTAGGTGGGAATGGTTTAAACCCATATACAACAGGATTCTATGTGGGACTGGTTTAAACACATATACAATAGGATTCTATGTGGGACTGGTTTAAACCCATATACAATAGGATTCTATGTGGGAATGGTTTAAACACATATACAATAGGATTCTAGGTGGGAATGGTTTAAACCCATATACAACAGGATTCTATGTGGGAATGGTTTAAACCCATATACAATAGGATTCTATGTGGGAATGGTTTAAACCCATATACAACAGGATTCTAGGTGGGAATGGTTTAAACCCATATACAATGGGATTCTAGGTGTGAATGTTTCAAACCCATATACAACAGTATTCTAGGTGGCACTGGTTTAAACCCATATACAACAGGATTCTATATTGGATTGGTTTAAACCCATATACAACAGGATTATATGTGGGACTGGTTTAAACACATATACAATAGGATTCTAGGTGGGACTGGTTTAAACACATATACAATAGGATTCTAGGTGGGAATGGTTTAAACCCATATACAATAGGATTCTATGTGGGACTGGTTTAAACACATATACAACAGGATTCTAGGTGGGACTGGTTTAAACCCATATAGAATAGGATTCTAGGTGGGAATGGCTTAAACCCATATACAACAGGATTCTAGCTGGGAATGGTTTAAACACATATACAATATGATTCTAGGTGGGAATGGTTTAAACCCATATACAACATGATTCTAGGTGGGACTGGTTTAAACACATATACAATAGGATTCTAGGTGGGAATGGTTTAAACCCATATACAACAGGATTCTATATGGGATTGGTTTAAACCCATATACAACAGGATTCTATGAGGGACTTGTTTAAACACATATACAACAGGATTCTATGAGGGACTGGTTTAAAGACATATACAATAGGATTCTATGAGGGACTGGTTTAAACACATATACAATAGGATTCTAGGTGGGAATGGTTTAAACCCATATACAATAGGATTCTATGTGTGAATGGTTTAAACCCATATACAACAGGATTCTAGGTGGGAATGGTTTAAACCCATATACAATGGGATTCTAGGTGTGAATGGTTCAAACCCATATACAACAGGATTCTAGGTGGGACTGGTTTAAACCCATACAACAGGATTCTCTGTGGGACTGGTTTAAACCCATATACAACAGGATTCTATGTGGGACTGGTTTAAACACATATACAATAGGATTCTAGGTGGGAATGGTTTAAACCCATATACAATAGGATTCTAGGTGGGATTGGTTTAAACCCATATAGAATAGGATTCTAGGTGGGAATGGTTTAAACCCATATACAACAGGATTCTAGGTGGGAATGGTTTAAACACATATACAATATGATTCTAGGTGGGAATGGTTTAAACCCATATACAACAGGATTCTAGGTGGGACTGGTTTAAACACATATACAATAGGATTCTAGGTGGGAATGGTTTAAACCCATATACAACAGGATTCTATGTGGGACTGGTTTAAACCCATATACAACAGGATTCTATGTGGGACTGGTTTAAACACATATACAATAGGATTCTATGAGGGACTGGTTTAAACACATATACAATAGGATTATATGAGGGACTGGTTTAAAAACATATACAATAGGATTCTATGAGGGACTGGTTTAAACACATATACAATAGGATTCTAGGTGGGAAAGGTTTAAACCCATATACAATAGGATTCTATGTGGGACTGGTTTAAACACATGTACAATAGGATTCTAGGTGGGTATGGTTTAAACCCATATACAACAGGATTCTATGTGGGAATTGTTTAAACCCATATACACCAGGATTCTAGGTGGGAATGGTTTAAACCCATATACAATAGGATTCTAGGTGGACATGTTTTAAACCCATATACAACCGGATTCTAGGTGGGAATGGTTTAAACCCATATACACTAGGATTCTAGGTGGGAATGGTTTAAACCCATATACAATAGGATTCTGGGTGGCAATGGTTTTGAACCCATATACAATAGGATTCTAGGTGGGAATGGTTTAAACCCATATACACTAGGATTCTAGGTGGGAATGGTTTAAACCCATATACACTAGGATTCTAGGTGGGAATGGTTTAAACCCATATACAACAGGATTCTATGTGGGAATGGTTTAAGCCCATATACAACAGTATTCTATGTGGGAATGGTTTAAACACATATACAACATGATTCTAGGTGGGAATGGTTTAAACCCATATACAACAGGATTCTATGTGGGAATGGTTTAAACCCATGTACAGTAGGATTCTAGGTGGGTATGTTTTAAACTCATATACATCAGGATTCTATGTGGGACTAGTTTAAACCCATATACAACAGGATTCTAGGTGGGACTGGTTTAAACCCATATATAACAGGATTTTAAGTGGGAATGGTTTAAACACATATACAACAGGATTCTATGTGGGACTGGTTTAAACCCATATATAACAGGATTCTATGTGGGACTGGTTTAAACCCATATACAATAGGATTCTAGGTGGGTATGGTTTAAACCCATATACAACAGGATTCTAGGTGGGTATGGTTTAAATCCATATACAACATGAGTCTATGTGGGACTGGTTTAAACCCATATACAACAGGATTCTATGTGAGAATGGTTAAACCCATATACAACAGGATTCTAAGTGGGAATTGTTCAAACCCATATACAACAGGATTCTAGGTGGGAATGGTTTAAACACA
The DNA here is from genome assembly GCA_014843695.1 of Archivesica marissinica. Taxonomy (NCBI): domain Eukaryota; kingdom Metazoa; phylum Mollusca; class Bivalvia; order Venerida; family Vesicomyidae; genus Archivesica; species Archivesica marissinica. Next base: position 2,275 of record JABXNX010003609.1, on the reverse strand, counting down.
TATACAATATGATTCTAGGTGGGAATGGTTTAAACCCATATACAACATGATTCTAGGTGGGACTGGTTTAAACACATATACAATAGGATTCTAGGTGGGAATGGTTTAAACCCATATACAACAGGATTCTATGAGGGACTGGTTTAAACACATATACAATAGGATTCTATGAGGGACTGGTTTAAACACATATACAATAGGATTCTATGAGGGACTGGTTTAAACACATATACAATAGGATTCTAGGTGGGAATGGTTTAAACCCATATACAATAGGATTCTATGTGTGAATGGTTTAAACCCATATACAACAGGATTCTAGGTGGGAATGGTTTAAACCCATATACAATGGGATTCTAGGTGTGAATGGTTCAAACCCATATACAACAGGATTCTAGGTGGGACTGGTTTAAACCCATACAACAGGATTCTAAGTGGGAATTGTTCAAACCCATATACAACAGGATTCTAAGTGGGAATGGTTTAAACCCATATACAACAGGATTCTAGGTGGGAATGGTTTAAACCCATATAGAATAGGATTCTAGGTGGGAAATGTTTAAACCCATACAACAGGATTCTATGTGGGAATGGGTTAAACCCATATACAACAGGATTCTAAGTGGGAATGGTTTAAACCCATATACAACAGGATTCTATTTGGGAATGGTTTAAACCCATATACAACAGGATTCTAAGTGGGAATGGTTTAAACCCATATACAACAGGATTCTATGTGGGAATGGTTTAAACCCATATACAATAGGATTCTGGGTGGGAATGGTTTTGAACCCATATACAATAGGATTCTAGGTGGGAATGGTTTAAACCCATATAAACTAGGATTCTAGGTGGGAATGGTTTAAACCCATATACACTAGGATTCTAGGTGGGAATGGTTTAAACCCATATACACTAGGATTCTAGGTGGGAATGGTTTAAACCCATATACACTAGGATTCTAGGTGGGATTGGTTTAAACCCATACAACAGGATTCTATGTGGGACTGGTTTAAACCCATATACAACAGGATTCTAGGTGGGACTGGTTTAAACCCATATACAACAGGATTTTAAGTGGGAATGGTTTAAACACATATACAACAGGATTCTATGTGGGACTGGTTTAAACCCATATATAACAGGATTCTATGTGGGACTGGTTTAAACCCATATACAATAGGATTCTAGGTGGGTATGGTTTAAACCCATATACAACAGGATTCTAGGTGGGTATGGTTTGTTTAAATCCATATACAACAGATTCTATGTGGGACTGGTTTAAACCCATATACAACAGGATTCTATGTGGGAATGGTTTAAACCCATATACACAGGATTCTAGGTGGGAATGGTTTAAACCCATATACAACAGGATTCTAGTGGGAATGGTTTAAACCCATATACAACAGGATTCTATGGGAATGGTTTAAACCCATATACACAGGATTCTATGTGGGAATGGTTTAAACCCATATACAATAGGATTCTGTGGGATGGTTTAAACCCATATACAACAGGATTCTAGGTGGGAATGGTTTAAACCCATATACAATAGGATTCTAGGTGGGAATGGTTTAAACCCATATACAACAGGATTCTATGTGGGAATGGTTTAAACCCATATACAACAGGATTCTAGGTGGGAATGGTTTAAACCCATATACAACAGGATTCTAGGTGGGAATGGTTTAAACCCATATACAACAGGATTCTAGGTGGGAATGGTTTAAACCCATATACAACAGGATTCTAGGTGGGAATGGTTTAAACCCATATACAATAGGATTCTAGGTGGGAATGGTTTAAACCCATATACAACAGGATTCTATGTGGGAATGGTTTAAACCCATATACAACAGGATTCTATGTGGGAATGGTTTAAACCCATATACAACAGGATTCTATGTGGGAATGGTTTAAACCCATATACAACAGGATTCTAGGTGGGAATGGTTTAAACCCATATACAATAGGATTCTAGGTGGGAATGGTTTAAACCCATATACAACAGGATTCTAGGTGGGAATGGTTTAAACCCATATACAACAGGATTCTAGGTGGGAATGGTTTAAACCCATATACAATAGGATTCTATGTGGGAATGGTTTAAACCCATATACAACAGGATTCTAGGTGGGAATGGTTTAAACCCATATACAACAGGATTCTATGTGGGAATGGTTTAAACCCATATACAACAGGATTCTAGGTGGGAATGGTTTAAACCCATATACAACAGGATTCTAGGTGGGAATGGTTTAAACCCATATAC